>JAMKCH010080845.1:0-142614 GCA_023653785.1 Ophioderma brevispina | reverse complement strand
ACACAGTCATATGTGACGAACGATCCATGCAACACTTCATGTACGACCGTGAGCCGTCTCAACAATAGACTTTCACATATCAGGGGTCTCTAAAAAATCGAAAGTGACTGATTTTTGCCCTGATGTAAAGCTTTTCAAAAAAAAAAATATCTCCATCTAGAAGATGAAGCGGAGAATGTGTTTTGGTACCAAAAATTGTGCAATTTCTGATTTCGTATCTGAGCAAAATACGAAATTCAGCCATGTTTTAAAATTGAAATATAAGCAATTTAGGAATTAGGCTCGCACAGAGTTTTGACTTCCCGATCTGTGCACAAAGATTCTCCTGGAGCAGTGCGAATTATTCTAGTACACTGCATAGTCCAATAATATGTTTATTTGCTTTTTATCCTCTCTCTTATTTACGTTTATTGAGATCTTAAGTTTTTGAAGTGGAAACAATTAAATATGATAAGAGATTTCAGTTGGAGGAGTTCATTGAATGTCATAATTTGAACGGAAGCTCCGATTGTCGTCAAACAAAAAGCAACAGAAAGTCATTTCTTCCTCAGTTGCCCCGATGCCAGCTTTGGAAATAATTTTTTGTCGACTATACAAATTGAAATAAGAGGCACAAAAAATATCAGAACAGAACAAAACGGGATTTGTTTATGGCTAAATGGCTTTAAAGAAGCGGAGGATATACAGTTTTGACGGGACCGAACACACCTGACACATAACTTGTGTTAAATCCACCCTAACGATATTCTGTAGTGTCTTTTGTTACGAGCTAAAAGACTTATATTCTTCTTTGAAATCTCCCCAATTTGCAGTTTTTATACGCAGGAATAATCCGACCTTTACCGAGATTTGTTTCCCAAAAAATTCCCAAATGCTTAAAAATAAGATGTAAAATTCATATACACAGTATTGTTAGATAAAATAATTATGATGACGGATTCGTTGGTAGTCATGCACGTAATCAATGTGCCATCGATCACTCTTTGACACGGAGGTGATTATGCAAATAGAACGGGAATATATAGCAGATTAAACAACACCTTACAGTCGTGGTTTGAGCGATAACATGTACTTCACAGCAATACCTTGTTATTCTACAAATACAGGCAAGTCAATTCTTTGAAACGAAAGAGTAGCAAATTTTTCAAACAATTCCTATTGAATCTGTGTCGTTGTTGTGTTCTTAATAACAATGCACATTGGTTTTACGTAAAGAGGAAAAAACTTGGCATTATTTTGCAGCTCAAGGTTGAAGACCAAAACAACCTCGGTCCTCGGACTGCGCCATCTTGAAAATTGTTTATATTAGTTACGATTTGTCGTCTTAAGGATGGTGCTGTTACGGCTACCGAAAAACACTCCCGGGCTATTTTACCGTATACGGCTACCGAACCTGGGGTTAGGGTACCTTATACGGCTACCGAAACACTTCGTTTATCAACAGCGGCAAATATCCGCAAAATATATATTTTATGGTGTTGTACGAAAATTTTAAGGTTAGGACTATTATCAAAAACCTCTGCAAAAAATCCTGTTGAGTATGCCTTCACAAATATAACCCGCGTGTGCGACATTGAAACTGACATCAAATTGAAATGCAAACATCGAGGACTTATCGCTTAACAATAGATTAACAACCTTGATTTTGGCATAGACCTACAAAATTGAAGATATTGAATTGATGTTCAAATTTTGATGGAAGGGCAAGAATTAATTAAAAGAAAGATTCTCGTTAGCTTGGTTTGTAATGATCGGGGTAGTACGTTCATGATTACACTACTGAAATGAGCAATCATCTCGATACGGGATTGGATTTTGCATATTGGATCTCCAGGCTACAGATTGCACAAATATTAGCTCTGGTACAGAGCCCTCGGTTTTTTTTGTATTATGGTTTTTTTGTGAAAGTCGCGGTTTTGGGCCCTAAACCTACGGAAATGTTTCTGGCTCTCACATACTTCCATCAAAATGGATTGAAAATATCGGCGGGGGGAAAAGGAAACTTACGGATTGGTGGGGGGGTAAAGGCAATTCCCTGGGGTTTGGTTTGGGTAGGGACGTGCTCCTAGAGTCTGGAAGTATATTTGGACCATAGGATTACAGTTAATGTTTTGCCAAAAAAAGGGACCCAAACCTATATCACCGATGGAATTTAGGGCAAATTTAACCAAATTTTTTATTTTTTTTAGTGGTTTTATTTTTTGTTTGATTTGGAAATTTGACTAATATCCCAACAATTTTTAGAAAATTTGGCTTTCGATTGAGAAATTGGACTATTTTTTCCACCAAATTTGAGAAACCTTGAAAAATGAAACGCATTACCAAAAAATTAATTGCATGAAAAATGATATACCAGAAGGCTGAAAATGGGTCCGATGTCTGTGGCACGACACCCGTTTGTCATTTGTGTTGAGAAACCCCCTGAGAGCAATTATATCCCCAAAATTAAATCGTTTATACTTAAGGGATTAGCAGCGATTTGCTAATCCGAAGTTAACATCGAAAATATATCAAAATTCATATTTTGTATTTTTGTTCCTGGCATGGATATGCAAACCTTAACTCTGCAAGTGGTGGGCTTGAATCCGTGTATTAAAGACAAGGCAGTACTTTTATCTGATTCTTTATTTCTATACGTGCGTATCAAATTCCGACTTTGAGATCAAAAAGCCTTTCTGTGTGGATATCCCCGTTTTAAGCGTGATGTGCACCATGATCAATACAGTTTTGACCTCAAACACAAACCATTATTAACTTTGTTTATTCTGTGCTAAAGTAAACCAAACTCCTGTTTATTGTAAATTTTGAGACGTCATGTCTATTTGCGGGAGGGACGGCATCACAAATTTCTTCAAATACTCATTTTTTAACTATTTGTGGTTTTTTCTACCATTAAAGCAGTTATATGGAATTTGTACAACAGTATCCCCGATTTATAAAGTTAAGAAAACAATGCATTTCCACCATTATTTCGATTCTTCGCATATCGCTGCTAATCCCGTAAATCGCCATGAGAAAATTTTCCAAAAATACCGACCCATTTGCTTTACCAAAATTGCATGAAAAAGGGATCATTGATATACCAGAAGGTTGAAAATGGGACCGAGGTCTGTGCGCACATCCCCGTATGGTCATTTGTGTTGATACCCCCCCCACCGGGTGGGTCATTCTATAAAATAATTATACTAAAAAGTATCGAGGCATTCCCCTTTTAATTGCATGCCACTGCGGGTTGTAAACAAGACCTGCTTTCTTCGAGGCTAACTAAGCAATAGGATCGCTGAAGTTAAGTATATTACTTTAGGCCTAAGTTATATCATTGTCATTCGACCTCCACAGCATGCAGTTAGTAAAACATTATACCAAGGACGCGAGTGCATTAGATCAGGCGCGAGTGTCAGTCAGCCTCTGCATGTCTTCTATAAATAGTCAGGCGGAGGTCACCAATTATTTCTTCCAAAAATACGTTCATGATCTGTGCTAATTATGAATACAAAAAAATAGCTTTTAAACTCATGTTCAATGATATATGAGGTATCTTATCCTCTTATTTTTTGTTTCCAAAAATAATAATTTTAGAAATAATAAATATAAAGATGTCAAATCGCCACCGATCACGATATTTAACGCGAGGCCTTGAGAAACAAAAGGTCCACGAATTTTGCGTCAAAATAACACGTTGGATATCATTAGAAAGTCTTTCAATGGATTCAAATACGTAGTATAATCAATCTTGAATGTTTTACAGTAGGGCCTTCTTATGTCTCTTTAATCACCAAGAAATAAATAATTTACATAGAAATATCACAAAGGTCAAAACTCAAAGGAACATGGGTACATTGAGCCACGAACATAAATACCGCTACCCCTATACTTGTACCCACAATTCACGTAGTACTCTTTTGTCAAACCACGGGAAATCAATACCATCCACTACTGTTTACCACATGTTTAGCTATGTTTACAACACGTTTAATTTACAACTCATGAAAGCTAAATCATCTATCCATTTTGAATACAGAAACCCCGAGCAATCGAGAGACACTATGGAAGGGGATTACCATGAATAGGGTAACAACATTCAACATGCCCCCCGCGGTCAACATGCCCAGCCGCCAGGGGAAAAACCACATGGGAAGTTGATCTTATAGTTAGATGTACTTACGCACGTGGGAATCCCACTGACCTCATGTCAGTGTGGAACCGGCCCGGGCCTCGGATACTGACGGGTTTCACTCTGCCCTGAATGTTTCGCTCCTTTCTTTCAACATTACATGACTTCACAGTTTTTCAGAAACCTGCAAACATCTTCACCCAATTTTGGGGCATTGTGCTTGTTTATGCTAATGTATTAAAGATAAGAAACTGACAAACTCGCACTTTTATCTTTGATTTTTTCCCTTCAAAATGTGTTTAGAATTCATACTACTTTTATTTATCAGGGATAACTATGAAAAGGAGTCAGATTTCGTCGAATGACGATAACTGTAACATGTCTAACGGACAGCTGGCTGTGATAAAATGAAGTATTGGATTTGAAATCATCCGTCCCCAGTGTGTGTCGCACGATTTGATACGACTTGGCGGAAAATATTACCTACCTGCAACCCCCGCCCCTCCCCCCCGCACCTCCCCTTTGCGTGATTGTAAAATAACGGGGAATCCCTAGTGACGTAATTAGGAAATCCTACTACAAACATATACACGGTCTTCAGAAATAATTACGTCGTGATTTTTTCTGAGCCGTATACTGCGATATATATAACAAACAAAGGCCGAGAAACACGGTTTTTTGCATACACAATTTAAGCATAAATTTCTGCTTCTATTTGCCATGGCTTGACAGTATGGAATGTGTCCGTAATTCATTAACGTTCTTGCAGTGTCTTGCAAGGACCCAACGGGCTGTAAGATGTAAATTAGGGTATTTGTCGACTGGCATGGACAAGGGGAGTGGGTCGCTTTTTGTCACATGTTCGTGGATTGGTTTTTGTTCGATAAATACTTAACATATCATCTGCAGATTGTTTACACCCCGGTTTACACTGGACTTTTTTTAAATAAGTTTTGTATCAAGATTCCCAACCACACTCATCGAAATTAAGGCTATAAACTGGAATTGACGAACTGTCCCTAGTACCAGCTAGGCCAACTCGGTCTGCTAAAGACTGCTATCCACGTGGGGAGTGGTTGGTGCATTTCCAGTTGGCATGGCGTAATAACCACGGGGGGGCAGAGGGGGGGCAGACTGCCCCCCCTACAACTAAAAATGGGACGGAGAACTAAAAAATGGGGACTGAAAAGGGGAGAAGGGAAATATATGGGTCTACCCGCGAGCGAAGCTATCCGGAAAAAAATGGGGCAAACTTTTAAGTCTTCCCCCGTATTGCGTCAGGTCTGGTTACGCGCCTGCCAGGTGGAATACGGTTCCATCCCACGCTACGCTTTTGAAATTGATACTAGCTTTCATTGTACAATATTCCATCGTTCATTTGTATTGGCACACTTACATGCAACACTTCGGGAAATTGCTCTATTTTAACGTAAATAAACAATGGAATGATGCTAATCTTTTAACAAAAATTTCATAGTCCATACACGAATGTTTAGCAATTCGTGGTTGCTTGTTTCAGTTGTGATGCACCTCAACGGGGTCAGCGTTGTTCGTGACCCTTGGGCAAAATTGGTGACCAATGACCACGCTGATATGATATAGCAACAAGGTATAAATCAAATTCGGAACAACCATTGACTAGGTAGGGATGTATATAAGCCAACCAAACAAGTACGAAAATTTGTACATCTTGCAACCTCAATTCACTGTAAATCGCCATGAATATAGTACCATAGTTAATATAGTAACATACTAACTTCATGCAAGAACCAGTGATCCAAATAAAACCTTATTTCGAATTCGACCACCATTTTCCAATCCTATTATATTATTATTATCATATAACTGATCAAACACCTTTAATTAAATGGTATATTCTTCACTTCTAGCCCCGACTTTATACTCCGCGGATGTTTAAGAGGTGGGCAATCATCATCCCCGGGAACAATCGTTGCAGCAGGCCAACCGCCTGGGCCGAACAGACCATTACAAATCAAACAGTTAAATCGCCACAAACGCCCCCGTCGACATAAATCACACAAACCTACAAATAAATAATACATACATAAAACTCCCTCTCTACAAATATAAAAATAAATCTATTAAAAACTACACCCTAACCTTAACAAAAACCTAGGCACAACCCGAAATAAAACAATACTGCCAGAGCTATCGCACATACGCATGGACAGGGAGTGGTAACCTCCCCTAACCAAAAACGTGGTATGCGCCCACAGAAATATTCATTTTTACAAACACCTGCTGCAACTTCATACAGACGATGGGCTTACATCCTTGAACGAATGGATTTGTATGTAAACGTAAATATAATCACAGTACACAGTGCAAATCATGACTGATTTCTTTGCTCGTGGTTGTTATCGAACGTATATTTTCATCTCGTTGCGCTATTACAAACGGAAGCTTTCGACGGCCAGTTCGCTACTACAACAAACACATACGTGAGTATTGACTCTGATATCTTGGGTACGGGGTACACATGCGACAAACAATAAAACAAAGTGAAAAATACACACCTTCTAGGCCATTTTGCTGACAAATTCATTCAGCTTGAAGAGCACATCCACACTTTCACACCATTTGAACAATATGCTCATCGAGGGAACGAGATACCCTAGACTTTTGCTCCGCCGCTCACTGCCGAATCGGTAACGATTTAGATAGCTTCACTCATGAAGCTATAAAAACGACAAACACAACCATATGTTAAACTGGGTCCCCAAAGTAAATGCACATCCAACTGGAAACAAACGTGCATCCCCTGCTCACTAACTCTATCACCCAACCCAATTGGATCTGTCCATCACTTACCACCTCACAGAATCGAATCTTGTCGTGGATCTAACCTTCTCTGACACAGCGATCAGTATTGCATGCGGTTAAAGCGTGTTGACACCAAAATGACATACCTTAATTTTACCTGTTGATTGACTTGTTTCCTTCTTAAATAGTGTCATTATTACCAAATCACGAAGACACAATTGTTAACTTCCTTCCAAAACATCACGAAGATTGCAAAAATTGAAAGCTCGTAATTGAAAAAAAGAAAGCAACTGATCGTTGTCATCCACTACACAATCTGAATGTTGTTTGATAACACGCAGTAAATCAATACCCGAGGTCATTTTAACCTCCCTGCTGATGGTAAATCATTGCGCCCACTTAAACTTCATCCATTGGTAAATATAGAAGTGTTACCATCAAAAAGGCTCTGTGAAAAAAAACAAAAAAAAAAAAATAGCATACCCACCCAATCCACGAACCCATGCACCGAGCAACCGGCCGACACACAGGCACAGGCCGCCAGAGGGGCCGCCAGCGCATGGCGACAATGGAGCGGTGACGGGGGTTAGGACGGGGTAGAATTTGCAAATGGTTTATATACCAGTCATATTTTTATTTTTTTCAATTTAAAAAATGATTGTTATCATATAGAACTATTTTTTTATTCTCGTAAGTTTGATGCAAAAAGCAATTTCGTTAGAGCCATTGATTTACACGGGTTCACTAGTCTGCGCGATTTACCCCCCAATATACCTGGGAAATATCCTCGCCAACCTTAATGTGCGAAGTGCAATCCGTATTTTGGTAACGAACGGAACATGATGAAATTTCGGGATTTGCAATCTGAAAACTGGATTCGTCTCCCTTGTGTAAAATGAGTTTTGACATGACCTTATACGTCACTTGATATTATTTATACACGTGAAGTTTGACAACATCGCCGTGTGGACGAAATATGTTTGGAAAATCCACAAAAATTTGGCCGATTATGGAGATTTACATCGACAATGGTATGTGTAATTAGTTTCATGAACATGTTAACCATGCATTTGGGGCATAAAACGAATGAATAACTAAATTTGAAAGGGTTTTTAGAGCACGATAAAATTTGTAAATTTAAAGGAAAAGTAAACACGCTTTAAATGCAATGCAATTAGCTGTCGTCTGTGTCAGAGGGTTATATCCCACTGACACAGATTTGATCTGTGTATCAATTACCTGACTACTCCCACCCATTAACCAACAACTCCACCACACCATGGAATACTGACTTTGTCCTGGTCAACCACTGATTTCAGTACTCCATCAACCACGGGCAGCAAAACACTACAAGACTAACTAAGTAATATAGGTTAAAAAGCCTCATTTTTACACCATTTATTGCTAAAGGCCAGGGAGATTAATAACAGAAATTATTTACAGTACATATTATATTAACTGCTTGTTTTCTCAACTTTATTCCAACTTTGACAAGGTGGTTCTCGAACCACAAAGGGCCCCCACCCGTCGCGGTAGTAAATGGAGCAAAATATAGATCACAGGGAGAATTGTGATGGAAATAAGTGGTTCTCAAACCACCAAGGCTGCTGCCATGTAGCAGTTGCAATTTGACGGTATCAAATGTTGACTACTTTGACCATACAACTATTTGTAGTTATTTGACCTTAGATGACCCTACTTGCCCTTGAAATACAGTTAAAAATTTTCATGCACTGATGGCTTACTACACCCATCAGTTTTCATGACCATAATACCATGTGTATGGATTTGACCTTGGATGACCCCACATGACCTTGAAATGACCATCAAAATTTTTGGCACTGAATGTTGAACACACCCATCAAGTTTCATCATCCTACCACATACTTAGTGATTTGACCTTGAATGACCCCGCATGACCTTGAAATGACCTTCAATTTTTTTGGCACTGAATGTTGACCACACCCACCAAGTTTCATCATCCTACCACAATTGACAAGGGTTATAGCAATTTAATTCCATTTGACCTTGAATGACCCCTCTTGACCTTGAAATGACCTTCAAATTTTTCGGCACTGAATGTTGACCACACCCACCAAGTTTCATCATCCTGCCACAATTGCCAAGGGTTATAGCAATTTAATCCCATTTTGACCGCATTTGACCTTTGACCCATGCCACACCGACGAACACATTCAACAACTACTTGGGTGACATCCATGGTGCGAAGTATGGCCCCCATACTTGCTTAGATCAAAAGATATCGTGTTTACAAGGCTTATATCCCTATTTTTTACCAAATTTGCCCCCATATTTGACCTTTGACCCATGCCACATGCCCCACCTCCGAACTCATCCAAAGCCTTCTTGGGCGACATCTATGGTGCGAAGATGGACACCCATACTTGCTTAGATCAAAAGATATCGCGCTTACAAGGCTTATAACAATATATCCCTATTTTGGACCAAATTTGACCCTATTTTTGACCATATTTGACCTTTGACCTATGTCACGACCCACTTTACATCCCAGCCAACGCCTACTTGAGATGCATCTATGTTGCGAAGATGGACACCCACACTTGCTTAGATCCAGAGATATTGCGTGGGACACACACACGCACGCACACACGGACGCAGGGCATTTCTATAGTCCCCCTTTGCCAACTAAAGTTGGCGGGGGACCAAAAATGAATTTTCTTCCATTTGACATCTTCCCCAATTTTTCAATTTCCAGAAAATGTAGAAGCAAAACTCTCAGGCAAAACTACATCCTCTATTGACCTGATATATGGTCAAAATGGTCAGAGTTAAACCCTGACCTATGTTAAGAAGCTAAATTGCCTTGGTATAGATATTGCCATTTTTTACTGAGCATGATACATAAGGGTCACTTTTCATATTCTGATTTTTCACACACAACATATTGACCTAGCCCCCCCAAGTATCTGGAATGTGGTTGATACATAAAACTTTGAAAGTACTTTAATTTGATACCTCAACCAGCTTTGTTAGATACGGCACGATTTAGGACCGGTTTTTTCGGGACACTTTTTTGGAACAAATTATTTTTCTCGTCGTCGATTAATTGAACAATGATAAACAAAAATCCTCTACGAGAAAAGTGATCTCGTCCTTTTTTCTCGCCAAACAATAAAATACATAAGAATTAAGAAATGCACAACGAGAAAAGAAATTCTCGCCAAACAATAAAATACATTAGACTATAGTCAGGGGACAGAATTAGCCGACCAATTGCGCGTATGTCAAGGTTTGTCAATCGGCGCGGCGCGGACTGTGATTGGTTTGAATGTGTAGTGTGGGCGGGGCATGTTCTAACAAAATATGATTTAAAATGTCAAAACATGCCGTATTTGAGTCGGGTTTTTGACGCACGGACACAATAATTCACGTAAGTAAACTTTCTGTTTCAATAAGCTTTAAATGTTCACAGAATATTCTTCACGGTCAACATTTGTTCTGCACCATAAAATTACGTCAGACGCGCAATGGTGCTTATTCTGTCCCCGACTATAAAAAAATTCACAACGAGAAAAAAGATTCGTTCCTTTTTCTCGCCAAACAATAAAATACATAATATTAGAAAAAAAAATCCATAGAAAACCGATTCTCGGCCATTTTTCTCGCCAAAAAATATAAATAAAATAGAATTAGGAAAAGAACACAACGAGAACAGAAATTCTCGTCATTTTCTAGCAAAAAATAAAAATACATACGAATTTTTTAACACAACGAGAAAGTTGATCTCGTCCTTTTTCTCGCCAAACAATACCTAATAAAGAATGCACAACGAGAAAAGAAATCTTGTCATTTTTCTCGCAAAAATAAACATACATTACGGTAAAAAAGCCACAACGCGGAAAAGTATTCTCGTCAGTTTCTCGCCAAAACAATAAAAGCATAAGGATATTAAAAAATGACGAGAAGTTCTTTTCTCGTTGTGCATTGTAATTTATAATTTATTGGTCTGGCGAGAAAGGAAAAATGGAAAAGAATCAGTTTAGGTTGTGGATTTGAAAAATTTCTTTCTCAATAACGAGAAGTTCTCAAAACAATTAAAATAACATAAGAATTTCTCAAACAATAAAATAAATAAGAGTAAAAAAAAAACACACAATGAGAAAATGATTCTCGTCCTTCTAACTCAAACAATAAAATTACCATAAGGAATTAAGACAAGCACAACGAGAAAAGAAATTCTTCATCATTTTTCTCGCCAAAAATAAAATACATTAGACTAATGTTATATAGGCCTACATTTTTATGATTAAAAATAGTATTCTCAATTTTATTTAGAGATTTCTCACGGAAGGAAACAGTACTTTGTTACTAGTAAAAGAGAGAAAGGGGGATTTCCCTAGTTTGTTGTTGCAGTTGCCACCTGTTAAGATTGACAATAAGGAATGGGAATTCCCCAAGATGTAATTAGGAACTGATTCAACTTGTTTATGTTTTGAGTTAAAAAATTGTAAGATAAGGGAATTCCCACACAAAGTTTTATATAGGGAAAGTGATTGTTGAATTCGGTGATGAAGTCGAGTGGTCAGATAGTGTAAGGTGATGTTTATGCATGCTGTGATGTAATGATTGTTGGAAAGGGAAAACTAGCTGGGTTGGAAGATAAATAGTAGTGTGACTGAAGGGACTGAGGCCAGGTAGTTGAAATCAGGAGCTAAAACCAGAGCTCTGGAGCTATACAGTAAATTATAGCTAGTTTTACTCATACCTAATGGCAGATTTGAGTTTACATCTCGTGCCAGGATTTATTATTTTGGTGCGCACGGAGCTTGTAGCTAATTGTCTGTGTCGTATTTTAAGCCAAGGAGCTTCAGTTTTCGGAATTCAAAAAGGATTCCAATTGTGGTCATATATGAGGATATTAGCGACAGGGACTGATGGTGGCTATTTTAACCTGGATTTTATTATTGTGGACATTTGTCGTCGAGGGATAGCCCCCGTCGTTTGAATGCTGGACAAAAGTTATCTTCTCAGGACTGAGAAGATTCCCTTGGAAATGTTACCTGAGTTTGTAGAACTTGTGCGCTCTGTCATTTGGAAGCTCGCTGAGGAAGGACAGATCATCGTTGAACTGAACATCTTTTTTGAACATTAAGTATACGTTATTATAAAAATTGTGTGTTAAGTGTGTAATTTGATGGATGTAACGTTTGAAAATACCAAATCTGAAACCAAATACAAATCATTAAAATCTGTTCTATTAATAAATTCATATCTTGTGCACAAGGATCATTTGTTCGTGTTTGAAGTGATTTCTGCCCTTTGACGTCTATACGAGACGTCATAACAATAAAAAATCCACAACGAGAGAACCGATTCTCGTCTGTTTCTCGCCAAACAATAAAATACACCATAAGATTTTAAAAAAATACACGAGGGAAAATCGATTGCCGTTCATTTTTCTCGCCAAACAATTAAAATACACTAATTAAGAAATGCCACAACGAGAAAAGAAATTCTCGTAATTTTTTCTCGCCAAACAAAATACATAAGGATTAAAAATATCCACAACGAGAAAACTGATTCTCGTCATTTTTCTCACAAACAATAAAATAATTAAGAAATGCACAACGAGAAAAGAAACTCTCGTCATTTTTCTCGCCAAACAATAAAATACATTACGCTAAAAAAATCCACAACGAGAAAACTGATTCTCGTCAGTTTTCTCGCCAAACAATAAAATACATTCGAATTTTAAAAAATCCACAACGAGAAAAGTGATCTTGTCCTTTTTTCTCGCCAAACAATAAAATACATAAGGATTAGAAAAAAAATGACGAGAATTTCTTTTCTCGTTGTGCATTTCTTAATTCTTATATATTTTACTGTTTAGCGAGAAAAATGACGAGAATCAGTTTTCTCGTTGTGGATTTAAAATTTCTTTTTTCAAATAAACGAGAATTTCTCAAACAATAAAATACATAAGAATTTTTCAAACAATAAAATACATAAGAATTTTTCAAACAATAAAATACATACGAGTAAAAGAAACACACAATGAGAAAACTTATTCTCGTCCTTCTTCTCACCAAACAATAAAATACATAATTAAGAAATGCACAACGAGAAAAGAAATTCTCGTCATTTTTCTCGCCAAACAATAAAATACATTCTAGACTAAAAAAATCCACAACGAGAAAACCGATTCTCGTCATTTTTCTCGCCAAACAATAAAATACATAAGAGCAAGAAAAACACACAATGAGAAAACTGATTCTCGTCCTTCTTCCCACCAAACAATACATAAGAATTAAGAAATGCACAACGAGAAAATCGATTCTCGCTATTTTCTCGCCATTTTTCTCGCCAAACATTAAAAATACATAAGAATTAAGAAATGCACAACGAGAAAAGAAATTCTCGTCATTTTTCTCGCCAAACAATAAAATACATAAGGATTTTAAAAAATCCACAACGAGAAAACTGATTCTCGTCCTTTTTCTCGCCAAACAATAAAATACATTAATGATTAAAGGGGCATTTCGTGATCCACAGCCTCGTCCCTCCGACTTACCTAAAAATGTTGAGATTTTTATATCATCTGAACCGTTAGCCTTAGTAATTCACGTGTGTCGAATCTTACATGCAAATTCGGTCGCATGTGTAGGAAATTCGCACTTTTGTATTTTCTGTCCGTAAAGGGACAGAAATTACAGCACAGTAGCCTATGGGATCGTGGGAAACGAGTAATTGCTCATAACACAAAACCGCAAGATCGGGATCAGCTCAAATTTTAAGAATAAGTTTTTCTAAAGGATATCTAGTGATCAATGAATAAAACAGAAGGTGCTGGAATCACGAAATAAACTATTAAGAAATTTCACACCGAGAAAAGAAATTCTCGTCATTTTTCTCGCCAAACAATAAAATACATAAGGATTAGAAAAAAACGACGAGAATTTCTTTTCTGAGTGTGCATTTCTTAATTTAAAAAAAAATCCACAACGAGAAAATTGATTCTCGTCCTTTTTCTCGCCAAACAATAAAATACATAAGGATTAGAAAAAAACGACGAGAATTTCTTTTCTGAGTGTGCATTTCTTAATTTAAAAAAAAATCCACAACGAGAAAATTGATTCTCGTCCTTTTTCTCGCCAAACAATAAAATACATAAGGATTAGAAAAAAACGACGAGAATTTCTTTTCTGAGTGTGCATTTCTTAATTTAAAAAAAAATCCACAACGAGAAAATTGATTCTCGTCCTTTTTCTCGCCAAACAATAAAATACATAAGGATTAGAAAAAAATGACGAGAATTTCTTTTCTCAGTGTGCATTTCTTAATTCTTATGTATTTTATTGTTTGGCGAGAAAAAATGACGAGCATCAGTTTTCTCGTTGTGGATTTTTTTAAAATTTCTTTTCTCAAACAAACAAGAATTTCTCAAACAATAAAATACATAAGAATTAAAAAATCCACAACAAGAAAACTGATTCTCGTCATTTTTCTCGCCACCCAATGAAATAGATAAGAATCACACAAAAAAAAAATCCACAACGAGAAACTGATTCTCTTCATTTTTCCTCGCCAAACAATACAAATACATCTCGCGGAGTAGACTAATCGACAGCGTGATGTCTTTGAAATCGCTAGAAAGGGGTTTTGACGAAGCCGAGAATTTTGCGAGACACAATTCTCCGCCGAAATTCTGGTCCTAAATCGTACCATAAGTGAGCTTTGTACTACTACTTTTAGACGTTGTGCACTTTAAAAAAAACCAATGATTGCATCACTAATTAAATATGGTTTGGGTAGGGAGTGCGGCCGGGTGTTTGAAACCACTACCCCCCAAAATATCCAAAATGAAGATTATGCTACCCGTATTTATACCCCCTACTTTGGTTGAGGTTTTGGGCACAGCCCCAGAAGCCGCTGAGAGTAACAACGTTAAAAGGTATTTGAAGAGCCTTTCTCTGGCAGCACTATTGTTTCATACATTTGTGATTTGTAAACATTCTTGCATGCCTGAATTGATCATTGGAAAATGCACCCCCTTTCATAAACCAATTTGCAAGAAGAAGGGACCGATCATATGCCAAAATCGCTGAAAATACAACCCTCTCGGCCGCACATCCCTGTCCCCTTTTCCCTAAGACCCCCCCCCCCGGGGGAAAATCAGCATATCCAAAAATATGACTAAAGTACTTTTTTTGCCACATGCTTCTTAGTAGTCCTGTGGAGTGTGAAGTTGCTATGATATAGTCACCTGAGATGCAATAATAAGCCCTGATATACCACCTTAAAACCCTATCTGTAATGAAATGTTAATCACAAATACCCACTTCAATTTCAATGCATACAATTAATTACCAATGCCATTTTCCACGATCGCTGGCCGGTACATATTCACTTGGGATACTTTCCGGCATCCGGCGCAAGTCTCGGTTTAAGTGCGGCGCCAATATACGTACTGCGCATGAGCAGGAGATTCACACCGCTCAAAATCAAATTCATCCGCATTTGTGACCGCTGATCTTTCTCTTTTCGGAAGTGATGCGAGGTTTACCAATTTAAACTACCATATCTCTGGAACGGGAAATTTGTATTTATTTCTTTCAAAAACACATTTTCAACAAGTAAGGCTGCTTCTACAAAATGCAGGAGTATAATGTTCGTCGCTGTGGTGAGAATCAGTCCTTGCTTCCCTCAAACAAATTTTGTGGGAAGCATCTAACTTACAATTGTTAAGTTCTTAAAGTATAGAATCAACATTTGAGTCACGCAAATCGGTTTAAGAGAATCTTGCGAGAATCGATTCTCGCCGACATTCTAGCCCTGAATGAGGTGTATTTTTATTTAATTTGAAAAAAAATAAAACAATTTTGTAATCACTAGAAAATTCAAACGGGTAATTCCCAATAGCTCATTCATGGCATGCCTAAAGGAAAAATGGAATAATAGAAACCCGATGGGCCGGGCATGTCAGCTAGATGTGTCAGATCTGACATGGGTTCATAATGGCCGCACCCGCAATTAATTCCGCAGTCCCATCAACCGTAACTGCCTATGTGTGGCATAATACAAAATCATCTTACTTGCCGAATTCGTGGGTGTGGCGTTGTGTACGGGCTGATAAACAATGCCTTCCTGCATCACATCTCGTAACTGTGGTGTTGCCACCACCCTATGAATTCGGCAGCCTCAACGAAATAATTTTATATAAACTGCATTTTTGAAGGATGTTGTGGCAGAATATTGGAGATTTATACCTGGTATTTTTTTTCCGGATCACCGCAGATGAAATAAATTTAGCGGCCGGGACAGATCTAAAAAATAAATTTCACCAATGTGGGCGCACCCACCAAATCTCCTCTGGTTGAATACACCGTTAAATGCTTAATAGAAGTTCGTTTTCGACCCCATGTGGGACATAAATAATTATTTGATGTTTGAAAAAAACTACATCAAATACACGAGTGGCCAATTTGTAAAAATCTTGTCATTTTGATACCGATACAGGATAGATTTTGAGGTTTGATTTGAGATCGGTCCACGTGAACAGCACCACCACTGTTTTCAACACGACGCGCAGACGACTCGTAAAACTCATTGCGGCATCCAAGCACGGAGTACTTCCGAAGGCCTATTTTCTTGCCAGAAAATTCTTTATTTTCCGATATTCCAAGTTTGATCATTGTCTACAATATTCATTTTCATATTAACTTTAACAATCAACGAAAAAAGGAAAAGCTTAGAACCTCCTCCATTCAATACTATGTGTGATTGAAATGATATTTTTTTCTTCTTCCTTCTCCTTTTTGGCTTCAAATCAATCCCATTACCCACATTTCCCAGTTCCCACAGAGAACACTTCACCCTAGGCCTATTTAATTGAAATCGGTCGTTTCAATATGCATACATTCAGAGTGAAAAAACAACTCCATAATCATAGGAGGTCATTTGGAGCAATCCCGTGACCATGGAAGCCAAAGCCCGTCTTTTTCTCATTGGATTGTCTTCTATGAAGGTTAATGAACAAATTTATAGCGGGGTGCCCCTCGTGAAAGTGTGGGCGGAATCCAGGAGGTCAAAAACTCATAATATACAGGGGTCAAATGAAAAATGCTTTGATGCTGTAAAAAGGTAACCAAAAGTTGAAGCTACATTGTTCATCTTGTTACAAGGATTAAAAAAAAGTATAGTTTGTACTCTTACAACTTATGGTTATGGAGATATAAGACAAAAATCGTCAAATGTCCAAAGGTCATCACGAAAGGTTAATCTTAAATATTGCTCCGATTTCTTTAAAATGTGCTCAAATTGTCATCTTTCCTCAGAGACTGAACTACAACATGTTCACCGTCTAAATATTCTTAAAATTTCGGAAGATCAATATAGGTCAATGGGGTTGACCTTTTTTGCCATTTAACTCGATAAACATATACAAATAGAGGTCCCAACCACTTTGTTGCATATCCCAGTGGAAGGTTAACAATTTGAAGACCATTTTCAAGAATCGCGCAATATTAAAGATTTAACTTTCGTGAGACCTTTTTTGACGATTTTTGTCTTATATCCCGCCATAAGTTGTTTAGTACAACTATACCTTTTAACTTGGAACAAGACTAACTCTTTGGTTACCTTTTACAGCATCCAAAGCATTTTCTTTTTGACCCCTTTATTAATTGATTTTTTATTTACCCCCCTGGATTCCGCCCACACTTTCACGAGGGGCACCCCGCTAAATTTGTCTTAACCTTCATAGAATACAAATCACTGAGAATGATGCTCTGCTCTCCACGGTCACAGAATTGCTCCAAATGACGCAAATCAATCTTCAAGTATAGGCCACTCACACACTTCCACAAGGAAAATAGAAACACTTCACCGAAGCGTAACGGGAGTATTTTAGCTTTGAAATCGGTCTTTTTCATATGAGATAATTTAGGGATTTCTTTTTCATTATCCTAGTGAAAAAAACCATTCCATAACTTGTTTTTCTTTTTGGGTTTCAAATCAATCCACATTCCCCACCACTTCCCACCAAGAAAATAGAAACACTTCACCGTAGCTTAGAGAATTAATTGTTTTGAATCGTTCGTAAGGAATTCCTTCAATATTACATAGTCAGGGTTTTATTTTCAATTATTCATAGTGAAAAAAATCCATAACTTTTTTCTTTTGGCTTCAAATCAATCCCCACTACCCACACTCTTCCCACAAAGAAAATAGAAACACTTCAACGTAGCGTAAGGGGGATAATTTGGTTTGAAATTGGTCGTTTTCTTCATATGACATAATTTAGGGATTTTTTTTTCAATTATTAATTGACATGTGAAAAAACAAATCCATAACTTTTTACTTTTATTGGTCGAGCTTGAGTTTTAAAATATTGGCTCGACTGTGTCTCGCCCAATAGTGAGACCAACTGATGTTGGACGTAAATCATCAAATTTTTTCATTATTATGTTTTGAATCCAATATTTTACCACACACATACAAAGGTAATGATCAATATCGGATGTTGCTTGTCTGAGATATTTGTATGTTGACAGAAAGAAGACGAAATCAGTGGGATCCAATACAATAAGGCGAAATCCCTAACTTAAGAAACAGCACGAAACGAAACTTAAAGAAGAAACAGTAGCGATACAAGACCTAGCTGCTGCTCTGCGCGTCTAGATAATTCCACGTAATGGCATCCAAAACTCACTGTTATTCAATTAGCTAGTTTATTCGCAACAATTCATTAAAATATAATCCATACAAATAAAAAGATACATATAAAGCATTAAAAGGGAAACATTTGCTGGCATTTAAAAAAGAGCCATCTAGGACAACTATGTAGTCTAGGTAGTCTCGCAGACTACCTTTCCAGTCGGCAACAATTTACCTGTTTTGATACTCACCCATCTGGTTGTCTACCTGTAATATGCGGTGTTCCCCAAGGCTCTATACTTGGTCCTCTTCTTTTCCTTATTTACAGGGTGAGTCAAAAAAGTACAACCAAACGAGGGATTTTTTTCTGAAGAAACTTTAATGGATTTTACTAAATTAATTCCTGTGTAAGATACCCTGTTTTAATCAGCTTCCACAAGAATTTTAAATTTTCGAAATCGGTCAAGGCATTCAAAGGCTACAGTTATTTATGTGAAGGTATCAATTTTCAGCACCGAACAAATTGCACACCTTCTGTACATCTTAGACTCTTTACTATGCAGCGTGAGGGCTTCAAAATAGATTAACACGCTGTTTCTTTGGCGCGGTATTCAAATGCTAAGCATGACATGTGTTGAATGATAATGTAGATTCCTTAAGATTCAATTAAATTTAAAAAAAAATATATTCATATGGAACTGTTTAATGCTTCAGATTGTCTGTTATGTAGACCTTTACATGTATTTTGGAAGTTTTACTATGTGCACATCAAGCGAGTTAAAAGAATGCTGCAAATTGTTGCTTCAAGTGTGAAAAAACTGATTTCACCAAATATTATTTTGATATTTGGTGTCATTTTATAGTCCTACCCAGTGCTGTATCCAGACATTTTCATTTGGGGGAGAGGCCAGGCAAGGGAAACCATGTGATTTTGTGGCCATCACTGAAATACATTTTGTAAAGGTGAACACAGTAAACTGTGAATACTATCAATTTATTACTTTTCCTTATCTCTGGGGTCAAGAGGATGTAAGGATTTTGATCAGGATCATCAGGGAATCCCGCCCCTTACCCGTCTCACCCCCTCACTCATTGGTTATGCCACTGGTCTTACCTGAACTTCATTCCGAATGTGTAATTAATGGAGGATATGCTGCAAACCCCAAAGCTGAACGTAAAACCAAGCGTGGAATTTGTTCGGTCTTTCACATCGGGTACTTTCATTTCCGCACCTGTAACTTTTGAACGCGTGGGTCTGTTTTAAAGCCGTAAATTTTCTATGAGCGCAAATAAAACAGTGTATGTACTACAGAAAGAAATAATTTGAATACCACAGAGGATTTCCATGAAAAATCTATCAATTCGGTTGTACCTTTTTTACTCACCCTGTATGTGAATGATATTCCTCACTCCTCTCTTTTGTCCTTTTTGCAGATTACACCAACATCTTTCTTTCTCATCCCAAATTAAGATACCTCATTAACACTTTCCACACTGGTTCAAGTCCAAATGGTTTAAAGCTAATGAAGCTCTCCTTCATTTTTAAAAAAACCATCATTTCCACTTCACCAAGAGTCCCACAAACCTCCAAAACTCCACATACAAAGTGATAATAACTAATAAATCCCATACGAACACACTTTTCAAGATTATCAACCTCCTCGGGGTGAACCCTGAACTGATCTTTTCCGGCGACGAAATCAAACTGAGGTTTACGGCTACCATCTTTTTCTTTTTTAATTCACTGTATTTTTAACTCGCTTTTGTCTTTTTCTTGTTTTTTATCTCACTGTATTGCTATTCATGCCGCGTCAGAGGACACAATCTGAAAGCCATTCGGGAACACGTGCCCCTCAATAGGCAGGCATCCACCGATGGTTTCCCCAGTCAGATTGCATCTCAGTGCTCCAACGAACATGGAAGGTCTCATAGGGCAAAGATCAACACATCGAAGAACACCTCACCCAAACTCATAATGTCACTGCGATTCTCCTCAAGGCACCCGTATTACCATTTTTCCATTCTGAACATTTGCGGCTACCCCCTAGCTTGCCCCCACCGAGAGCGCTACCCGGCGATCGCCACCTTTGCTATGTAATCAGCCCAAGGAAACAAATTGCATGCATCACCTGCAGCTCCACCCTGGAATGGGCAACGACCGCAAATTGCAGGTGTTCATGGCACGTCACCAATTCTACACTCCACCTAACCATCGGTTTCAAGCAGACTCTCTACCATCTTATGGTGCACCTTGCAGTTTCCTGCTGTGACTTCATAGCATTACCTGGGGTTACAGGAATAATACCAACCCTGACGGAGCTACCCTAGATGACTTGGGCTTCCAAATCTGGCGTACAACTGGCGTGAGAACTGTGTTGGCATGAGATTGGGGTTATTTTCCAGAGCATCATACCAATCTTAATATACCAGCGCATACTTGACTCTTGAGACCCCTGAGACCAAGCTCCTTTTGAGGTGAACAAAAGCAGCACAGTGATATTCTTTGTTAAGGTGGGAAATGCTACTGCCTTTAAGAGAACCGAACGAGGTATATGCCAGCTAAAGTGCCAGGCCAAGGAATTGCAGCCATTTCTTAACAAATAATTAAGGAGAGCAGTCGCATCTTGTTGGAAGACAAACCATTGAGCCATGGCGTAACTAGGTGGTATCCAATCGATGGCAGAAAAGTACCTTACATAGCAAATTGGAACTCATTTCTCAACTAGAGTACTATGAATGTTTTAGAGTCTTAAATACTCTAGCACATGGCAATTACATTGGAAAATAACAACCGTTATCTTATGTGTTCTACAAGTACCTTATTTCAGGATTTACCACTAACATAGCAATGTGGAACAGATATATTCTTGTGTGGGTGGTCAAATGCAATTTTTCTTTCTCTCTTTTTTTTATTCTCCTTTATTCATTAAAAACCATAAAGAATTACACAAAGCCCAGGACATTGTTTGGAAACCCAAACAGAAGCAGGGCAAACATGCAAAACAAGTCAAACACATTCAAAGACAACAAGCAACAAAGCATCAATTACAGTATAAAAATGAAGGATTCAAAAGATAAGGGAAAAATAACAGGAAAAAGGAGCCTATAGGTTTCGAGATTAGGGCATTGTTCCTACACAGCATTATGCCGCGCATTGCAGATGGTGTAGCTGAAAACAAGTGCAAGCTGACTAAGCTCCCTTTTCATGGTCTTAACCTGGTTTTTGGTAGCTTGGAAGAGAATCTGGAGTTGTTTTTCATTTTCTTTAGAAATCAAACCACGGCTACCAATCTCGACACAAAATAGATCACATTAATAACCTCTTTGGTCAAAGTCCTGAATAAGATGAGTATATTTGGAGACCTTGCGGTCATGTGGTTTAGTAATATTTGTTTCAAAAGGGACCGTAAGCTCAATGAGTTTGACTGAGGAGCCTTCAATAACGACCATATCCGGTTTTAAATTTGTAATCAGAATATTAGGGGGGATTGTCACCCCTGCAGTTGAATAACCAGGAATATCGGGAAATAAGGAAACAGAATTGAACTTATCCTTAAAAGTTTTGGCAAGATGGGAGAGGATATTGTTATGCCGCCACGTAAGACGCCCTTGTTCAAGTGAAACGGGACAAGAGTTGAGAACGTGGAGAAGTGTCTCTTTGTTACCACATAATCTACAGTTAGACGTGGTCCTCATGCCCCAATTGCGAAGATTATTGAGAGTAGGGAGAAAATCAATCGAGGCACGGACAGCAAAACTTAAGATACCCCTAGGGAGATTAAAATGAGCGATCTCCAAGTAAGATCAAAAGACTGGAGGTCAAGAATTTTCAAAAACTCACCTTGTTGGACAAGGGGCGGATGTAATTTTGCCAAAAGTTCAAACGATCATGGAAAATGGTATTTTTGATTCCTGTCCTGATTTTCGGCCACGTCTTTTGGTCGAACTTTGCCAATACTTTGTCAAAGATTTGCTGCCATTGCCTCGATCCATTTTTAACCATCTTTTTAACCCATTTAGATTCACGATCCAATTTACACTTAAAGGGGCATTTCGTGATCCACAGCCTCGTCCCCACGACTTACCTAAAAAAAGTTGAGATTTTTATATCATCTGAACCGTTAACATTAGTAATCCATGTGTACCTAATCTTACGTGCAAATTCGGTAGTATCTGTAAGAAATTCGCAATTTTGTATTTTCTGTCCGCAAACGGACAGAAATTACAGCACAGTGACCTATGGGGCCGTGGGAAACACGCAATCGCTCATAACACAAAACCGCAAGCTCGGGATCAACTCAACTTTGTGAAAAGCTTTTCTCAAGGATATCTAGCGAACAATGAATAAAACAGAAGGTGCTAAAATCACGAAATGCACGTGGTTGACACGGTGGTCAGCCTTAACCATACAGCGCGCATATAGGCCAAGCAATGAGCATCCGAGATAGATGTCAGATAATCTCGGAATGGCTAATCCATCCGGACTGTGAATGAAAGCCGGCGTAGCCCCATTGATGGCAAGACCGAGCCATTTTTTGATAGCATTAGTATGTACGTGATCGAGTAACTGCAATTGTGTGTCACCCATCTCGTGAACGGTAAGCATGAACCTCAGTGAAGGGGCGGCATACTGAGAATAAATACGAAGCTTATATTAATTTCTAATCAAAGATTTATCAACGTTTTGGATCAGGTTACATAATTTGTCCTTAATTATTTTAAAGTTTCTTCTGTTTTCCCCTTGAAAGTGATTGTTGTACCTAAACATTTTTCCGGTGCTTCTTGCAATGATTTTAGCACAATATCGCCAATCATAAAAGAACAGTTTAATAGCTGGAGTGCCGCTGCGAATAGACATGGTTTTACATTTTACAGGTTTAAAGGGGGATGGTCCGATTTAAGTATATGAAATTTTCATCTTCATAGAATGGCCTTCACCCAAAAACCCCATCTGTAAAGTTTCACGCCGATATTTCAATCCGTTTTGATGTGACAGTTAGAAACGTGATTTTGTGAGCCCCATAGAGTACTGTGTAAAACTAATATTGGTCGACCAAAATGGAGTACACTTTCGCTCATTACTCCCAAACCAAACATCATTTAGCCCTAAGATTTCACAGGGTAAATGAGAAAAATAGTAGCTTTCTTCTAATACCAAAATTTCGACCACTTCCGGTAAAATCTGGGCTTCTGGGGACGAGGCTATTAGCGCTCGGGCCATGGACCCTTTAAGAGTAAGACTCATTGAGCGAATTATATCCAGAATTTCAGACATAAGTTTTTGATGTTTCCTTTTGTCGGTGGTTAACAAACAAAAATCGTCAGCAAAGGGCAATGTTATATATCGTCTGCCCTCTAAGTTATACCCATGGGTGTTCTCTTTTAATTTGAGATATTGAATAATGGGGTCAAACACGGCAAGAAAAATTCTAGGTGATAAAGGATCACCTTGGAAGACCCCACGCCTAAAATTAAAAGGAGCTGAACACCACCCATGCAGGACCTTTCACTTCTCCCTGGAGTCTGGAATAAGCTGGAATACAAATTTTGAATATATCTGCACACAGAATCGGGAATTTTATTACGTTTCATGGTATGATGAATTAGTCCAACTTGATTTCCATATGATGCATTTGGCACAATCATTGTACGTAAATAATTTATCACAAGGGCATCATGTCATGTACGTTTACGCAGGTTGTCTTAAAATAAAGGACTTCATCCCTACTGAAGTAATGGTTCATTCCTGTGCCTGCCGTTGCGCTTGTACGTGCTTAGCCTAACCGCAGGCTATCCTGGCCAATAGAGGTTTTTCACCTCACTCATGCATAACCTATAACAAAAGGTTTTAGTTCCCGTAGTATTCGTCATTCAGATCAATTTTACATACAGCCCGATATCAAACACGTCCACTTGCTCTATTCAAAGTGTGACCCATACTTTTAATGCATACATATCCAACATGCATGTCGTTCTTTAGATTTAGAAAATCTTCAGAAATTTGGAATGGACTTTGCCATTCCCGGTAAGATGGCCGCTAATCCGAAAGGTGGAAGACCTCTATCCGAGTGCATGTCCTCTGCTCAGTAAGTTATTTGTGCAAGCATAGGTAGCCTTATCAATTTGGTCATAGCGTATTCCATCGCCAGTGAGTAGAGCCTTCGCTTTTTATGCTTACAAAAATGTTCCCACCCACCTCTCCCATTTTGACTTTAGCTTAGGCCAGAATGTTATGTACCTGTCCAGCGGTGCTTTTTCTTAGTTGAACAATTTCAGTAATTAGCCGCAATTTATTGTCAGAAATATTATATTTCTTTCAACATTTGAAATACTTTCAAGTTGATTGTGTGTAGTGTAATTAATAATTCCATGTGTAGCTTGATATGTATTTTATATTTTTAAATCTCAATTTTGGAAAACGAATATAAACTAGTTCTCTACAGATGTGTCGAGTTAAAACTGAATTGCGGAAATGTTGTTTATCTGTTAAGATTCCATTTTTAAATTATATTGTAACTTGTACAGACTTTTATCACATACTAGTATTTTAACCTCTAGTAGACTGACCCCCAATTCAAATTAGTTATATAATTATTGTCCTGCTTCAACTTCGCCATAGGTATTTTACCTGTATTTTAATTGGCTGCTCAGGAATTCTTTTCTCGACCGTCCATTGTTTGGTCATTGTGATAATCGTTTTTTATAGGTATTTTTCTTAAAAGAGGTTAGACATGGGTATACTTACTCAGTCAATTTATTATCATATCCAGGGGTAATTCAATAGTGATTACTATAGCGACTACCCTTTATAAAAGTAATACTCAAAACAACGTACTTATGTTGAGATGGCGATAATGCGAGAGAATCGAAAAAATGTAGAAATGCATTTTTTAAACTTATAAATCATGTATAGGTAATTCCATATGATTGCTTAAAACACCAAATAGTGAAGTATTTGAGGAAATTTGTCATACCAAATAGCTATACAGCGATGGCATCTCAAAATCTACACTAAACAACTTATTGTGGTTTACACCAGTACAGAAAAAAAACAGGATCAATGTTTGTGTTTGAGGTCAAACTGCAAGGGTGAAGGTGCATATTTACAAGGTGCAAGTAAAATAACCAACTGCAATTAGATGACACCAGCCACAGGCTCCCTGAAAGTCTCCACTGACGGGGAGACAAGGATGTTGACAGGGAGGTAATTCCACCACATTACTGAGCGGGGAATAAAGGAGTTGCCATAGAGCTTAATTCTTGAAGGAACAATCTCCTATTTGTTAGGATGGTATGCTCTGGTGTGTTTTGGTATAGCTGGGGTTAGGTAGAGGTCTGGATTCACGGCAATGAGGTGGTTCCGCACCTTGTAGAGGAAAACCAGGCTAGCAGATTGGCGTCTCTTCTCTAAGGTTTGCCATTCAAGGATTTTTAACATTTATGTAATACGCTATCTGTTGTGCCGGGGGGGGGCCGGGTACCGTTGAAGAACAAATCTAGCAGCCTTTCGTTGGATGGATTCAATCTGGAGATTGTCTTTGTTCAGTGTAGGGATTCCATATTGGACTGCAGTAATCAAATGTGGCACTTACCAGGAGAAATGTAAGCTGTTGGCGGATTTTGGGAGCAATAACGCAGATGCGTTTGATCAAACCAGCATCTGTTGGCACGTGTTGTTGTTGTGATGTTGTAATAATGAGTTTACCAGCACTGTCATTGAGAATGGTAAAGCCCAAAGGCCCAAGATATGGATAGCTTCGAGAGAGTTGAAAGTTGTCTCCCACCTAAGTGAAATTCGCAAAGGTGACATTGCGACGGAGGATGAAATGAAAGATTGAAATGCATGAATGTAGCACTTATCGGTGATTGAATTGCATTTTGCCAGGTTTTTAGATTTAGAGCATTGATGTTGACGATCCAGGTTTCTTGTAGTTTAGCACTTGTCTTTAGACACTGTTTATTGTGCGGTACATCAAGCAGTCGTCTGCGAACAGGCGGAGATAGATGTGAAGAGATGGCGTTGGGAAGGTCATTGAGGAAGGGTTAAGAAAAATAGGGCCCGAGAGGACGGCGCCTTGTAGAAACTCCTGACTGAATGGGACCAATTCAGAGATTGGCGCGTCGACCCACACGTTGGATGGTTTAGTGAGAGGAGGAAGTTATTTAGCAAAAAAGACAGGGGATCCATTTAATACATAGTGTTTTTAGTGTGTGTGTAGCATCAACCTTTGGTGTGAAACACGATCAAATGCCTTGAAAAGTCTAATACACAGGTTGTCGACAAGTTCTTTCTTGTCGAGTGGCATTGGCAATTATCTTGTTTGCCTGTGATTATCAATTGTGTTTCACACGATCGCCCTAGACGGGAAACATGAGGGACATCTACTAGCACGTTGTTACACTTATAGTGATCCATAATGCTGCTGAAGATAATATGTTCAATTAACTGGCTTACAGATTGAGGTTATTGAAACAGGTCTGTAGTAGATGGTAATCTTCGACTCACCTTTCTTGGAAGATGGCGAGATTGTTGGCCATTCTCCGTGAAAGGAACACTTCCAGAAGGAAAGGACCCGCTGGAAAATACACGTTAGAATGGTTATCTACAGCAGCCGTAGGTCTTTCTTTTCAAAAAGCGAGCTCATATGGCGTCTGGAACGCAGTGCCTTCTTAGTTTTCAGTCTTGGAGAAAGACTTCATACACCACTACAAGTAACTTAAATGTCAGCCATTGGAGGAAACAGAAAAGTTAAACTAAATCTGGAATAGTAGTAGTATCCTCGGTGGTAATGCTTCCCAGTCCTTCTTTAATGAGGGATTGGCTTGTTGTAGAGCCGTTGTTTCTTCTTTGACATTCTCTTGATGTCCTTGGTGATCCACATGGTTGGTACAGAAACAAGTTGGACATTTGGTAGGAAGATGCTTGTCCATTAGAGATTATAGAGTGACTTAACACAGTCCCAGTTGTTTCTACACCGTTACGTTCATGGTTTTAAAACACGGAGGTTTGGACTTAAGTTGTTGAATCAGTTGCCACAAACAGGTGTTTGTGACATTAACAGGCCGCCGCGAGAAGGCTTCAATCTTCAGGGACGATCAAGCTCGACAAGAAATGTGATGAACCTGGTCGCAATATCCCCCCCACCAACACCTTGAGGTCATGAGAATTCCACGGAATCACTTTGCTACCCAATCCATGACACGGCAGTTCACAGTATCCCTATACGATCATCCTGGATCATGGACAGATGGTATGAGCAATGGTCATCTCTATTTTGAACTTTTAAAGCAGTTTGTGGAAAGCCCATCTAGCAAGCCCAAAGGCTGTGACCTTGATAGTGAAAGCATGGGTCAAGCTCAACAGACTCAGCACTGGCGTTGGTCGTACAAAGAACTTCACAAGACCGGAGTAGAACTTTCACCAAAACTGCGATTGTGGAGAGCCACAAACATTAGCATGTCCATCATAGATGACTGTGAGGTCTACACGTCCCCAAGAGGAATTCCAGGCCTATCAACCTGGATGATGAAACTATCAGCTGGTGAAAGACGGATCTTCCACTGTGATTTTGACTTGCACGAAAGAACGAAACGCACGAACGATTCATGGTTATCACCAAGAAAAAAAGTTATGTTGAAAGTCAAGCAGGGTCTGATTTGAATCCTGTAGAATCCCCTTTATTGAAAAAGATAGATTCCTCCGGTTTTTCCGGTTTCTCTTTGGTTTGAATTCAAAAGTAAAGATAGGGATACCATGATCGCTTAAAACCCATCAATAACTTTACAGTAACCACCAAAGGCAGGATGAGGATGAGTCCTTCTTTTTAAAACAAGATCAAAGTGGATGTTGTCTGCTCCCTTCAGAGATCCTGTTGGTTCGCAACCATATGGTCTAAAAAGAAATTGAATGTTATGTCCAAGGTGGCGACATTCTTCCGAAGGATCTTATCGCGTATATGGTATCACAACATCGTTTCTAGCCCCAATATATGTCAGGCAGGTTGAAGTCTCCTCCAACGACGAGAATGGCATCCTTGTACTTGGACTGAATTTCTTCAAGTTTATCAAGCTGTGTAAAGATTGGGTGCTGGGAGAATTAGGTGGTCTATAGAAGGATCCAATTATAAGAGTTTTCCGGGTTAGTTTTACATACTGTATATGGAAGTTCAATCCACAATAGTTCCGCATTATCGGATTCAGATTTGTTACAATGGGGTGGCATTAGGTCGTCTTTAACCATATGAAAATGCCTATTTTTACGGCGTTGGTTTATGTGTACCCCTAAGTAATACTTATATAGCTGAAAATTTAATTTGGATCATGGAAGCAATCTATTCATAGCCGAAATTCTGTGTTTACGATGCTCACCCGTCGGTATGCGGGTGCGAGGTCCAGGCAATAACATTTTTTACCAAGGAGGATGTTAAAAAACCAACTTAAGGCAATGTTCTTAGGAATGCTACAGTCATACACGTGCACATCACAAAGAAACACGTGAGACACACCAGCTTGGTTTATCAAATGCATTAATACTGCCTTTAATCCCGGCTGTCTTTAATCAAACTGGAGATGCAAATATTTCAAACTCCTCAATTCATAACGGGGAAGATTTGACCAGAGCCACAAATAGTGCTGCAGCACCAAGCAGTGCAGTTAAGGGGAGGGGTACCGGGGCCGAAAAATAAAGTTTGTCATCATAGCTAAAATTGATCGTATGGGGATGTGGACTTCATGAAAAGTGGTGATGACAAAATTAAAAGTGGTGGCAATTTGCATACGACGCCATTTTACAAAGTGGAAGCCATCTTAAAGGCAAAAACACCTACGAACATAGTTTTGGTCTTAAAAATATTTTTTCTGGTAAAGGAGTTCAGTAAAACTATTCCCAAAACTATCAAGTATTACATGTGCCAATATTTACCAAGATGGCTGACATCTTATTGACACCCACCTGATATCTTTTATAATATAGCCTAGGAAGATGATTGTGGTGTCAAATTAAAGATTTTCAGGGTCAAGGAGTTCAATAAAACCATTTTCCAAAATGTCAGATGAATATAAAATTAATGGAAGTTTCCATCCGCCACTAGTTTCTAAGATGGTCGACATATAAAAGGCAAAAATATCCGTTATACCTCATACTATACATGCTATACAGCACCTAGTATGACAATTTTGGTGACAAAGTGTATATTTTTAGGTTAAGGATTTCAACAGCAATATTCTCACAACTGTCAGATGAGTCGTGAAGTCATTATTAACATGATCAAAAAGTACAAAAAAAAAGCCCAAAATGTGACACCATTGAAACCACTCTATATGCATTCATCTCAAACATATATCTGGAATTGCATGGAAATTTTTCATTGTTTATGCCTGTACTACTTTAATAGAAGCTATTAGTTTGTTTCTTTCAGATATGTCAAGAGTAAAATGGCCGCGAATTTCACACACTTAAATGACCATGGTCAAGTGTACACCTCAGGGGTGCAAAAATGCGGGAGCTGGGAGTGGGAGCGCCGCTCCGAGGAAATGGTTGAATGTCTATGTAAACATTGGCATGTTGTCCTAGGAAGGAAAAAAGAAAGAAACAATTTTTTGCACCCCTGATACACCTGTTGGTATTAATATTTTGGGTTTTCGTTCATAGGGACCCTAAAGCGCAGTTAGGAAGTTCCAAGGAGGAGTTACTGAGGATTTGAAGTTGGTATTAATTATCAAGCATCTGGGTTAATATATTCTATCACTTTGGCCACATCAGCCTGACACTGCAGTAACTCTAACACTCCGGGTACTTGTATTAAAAAATATGGGCTATCTGGAAAACAATGACCTATGGAAATAAACATGATTTTTGAAGTGTTTGTCAAACTCCTTGACCCATAAGAAAACACTTTTTGACACCAAATTATTCTTTCATGGTTATATAATTAAAGAAATATGCAGTGTCCTTAGATGAGATGTCGGACATCTTGAAAAATAGCTTAAATTGTCATGACTCAAGACAATTCTGGCAATTGCATATTGAACCTCTTGACCCAGACAACATACATTTGCACTATTCATATAGTAGCGCTTATTTATTACCTTTAAAATGGCGCCGCCATTTATGCGAATTGCCATCACTTTTAATTTTGTCATCACGTGTTTTCGTGAACTACACTATCCAATGATCGATTTTAGCTATTATTGCAAATGTTATTATTCCGGCCCTGGTTGGTAGAAATCTAAGGCAATTTTTTCACCTCATGCTGCAGCACTAAAAGGCCAAGCCTGAGCTTTTATACTATCCACAGCTTGCCACCCACGCCAACCCGTAATCTGATTGAATAACTGTGCATCATACAAGCTAACCTTAATTCTGATTGGTCAATTTGTGTATCACACAATCTAGCCCTCATTCTGATTGGTCAATTTGTGTATCACACAAACAGACAGCTACACATCACTTGTGATTGGTCAACATTGATTTCTTTCAAAAGATAGCATGGTTATGTGACTTTTGGGGATTTTCCACACTCATTTGAATTTTATGAACTGCCATTTGCCTCAAAAATCATATCTACAAACATAACTAACAAACATGATATAGACAATGTTTCAAGTAGTTATATCACACGGGGGGATCTTGGAATTTACAACAAATAATCAAAAATAATTGTTTTGATCTATGTGCATAAACAAAACAAAGATAATTTACAGTAATGCATAGCTTGTCATTAAGTAACTTTGACAATGTTATCCAATGGCAATTTGAAAGATATTTTGTATTTTTTTGCATACAATCTGCATTGAACTGGTACTTGTGCACCCAATTCACGTTCCTATACATTGTAATTCCAACGATCATACTTAAAGTGCTAATTAAATGACTGACACAACTTCTCAGGCAGTCTAATTGATAATTAGAAACCTATTTTTCATTTTATTCAAAACACATATGTTTAGTATAATTAATGATATCACTCAAGTTCATTTTTTTAAAAAATGTCAATACTTGATGCAGTTCCTGTGATATGATCCGATGGAGTTCGTGCAACAGGTCCAGTTCATTAGGAATCATTTGCAACACATTATGTTGTAGTTCTTGCGACACAATTATGTTGCAGTTCTTGCGACAGACTTTATTTCAGTTTCTGCGACATAGTTCATTGCAGTTTTTGGGACAGACCTTTTGTAGTTTTAGAGATGTAATTATTAGAGACAATAATATTGACATCAGTTTCAACAGTCACTTCTAGCTTCGCTGTCATTTACAGATTTTTCTCAATTGACAGGACACCTTTGCTTTGGCGTTTCCTGACAAAGAAACAACATTTCAATGGCATTCGAGAATGTTCATTTCGCCGATGAAGGATAAAATTGCAACCTTGATCGAGTTCATTTATATTAGTTCAAATATCATTTTCTAGAAGAATATATATGTTAGACGTGATGGCTGAATATAATAAATTTGTCCAGCAAAATAATAGATGAAATTAGTTAAATTTGTCCAGCAGAATAATCAGCTTGCAAGGCTGCATAAAAGTCTCAACAAGTAGACTAATCAGCGACAACAGATTAATGTAATTTTTCTGAAGACTTCAGCTGCTGACAATAACTTTTTAAAAACAAACATGTTAATGTAGGAATTTATACCACACATTACATCTACACATTTAGGTGCATTATTTGTTTACTCATAATTGTAAATTTGTTATTACTCTAGTTTAATACCTCATATCCAAAGTGTGGGGCATTTCTACTTGTGTTATATTCAATATATGATTCATATTTAAATACATATATTTCTTACAAATAAAAATGTGCAACCTCCTATACATTTGATGGGGCGTTCAACCTCAGTCCAGACTCAATAGGTGATATATGCACTGCTACCCAAAATTATATACTGAGTACATAGAGTTTGTACACTTTACAACTTCACATTAACATAATGAGTTAAGCTATTGTGTACTTTTGTGGCAACACCAATTTCTCTTTTAGCTGTCAACACCGTGAAATTGTTATTGAGCTTGTCTTGTAGAATACCAAACAATCCCTTGGGTTTAGATGTTGTTCTTTCAGAAAACCCCTTAGATAAAAATAGAACAAGTTAAACATTATATACATTCTACAAAGGTCAATGTTGTCTTAGCAGTGGACAGTGCAGTGGTTAATATAACCACTCTCTAGAAATCAAAATATGGATGAATGTCGTCAACAAATTAAAACTCAATGAATCTAAAACTGAGTTCTTTGTTTCTGCATCTCCTTACTACAAAAAGCTCCTTCCTGATATAACACTGTCTATTGGAGACTCTCACATTAAACCATCTCAAACAATACGCAATCTTGGTGCCTTCTTTGATTCAAACATGACCATGGAATCACACATCACTAATGTTAGTCGTACAATCATCTACCATATTCGGAACATCTCGCGCATTCGTAGATACATTGATAAAGACACTTGCCATCATGCTGTACGCTCTCTTATACTTTCTCGCATCGATTATTGCAATGGTTTACTTTCTTCGATACCAAAGTCGTATACTCTTCGTCTTCAGCGCCTACAAAATTGGGTTGCAAGACTTGTTTTTACTGTAAATAGACAGCAGGACCCAAAACCACTGCTAAAATCTCTTCATTGGCTTCCTGTGAAACAGAGAATTTCTTTTAAATTGCTTTTATATGTTTTAAGTCTCTTAATGGCATGGCTCCTGTATATCTTTCAAACTGTTTCAAGTTACTAAGTGGAGGGCCAATATCAAAAATAAGCAAGTTACTTGCCAGATCACTACAAACTAAGCACACCTTGATTTTTTGGTAGTTTTTATGATAATACACAATAATTCAGAGGTGTGCTAATTAAATTTTGTTGCGGTCACCTCGAAATCCAAGATGGCGGCCAAAATGGCCGCCGTTTTGACTAACGACAGTATTTTTTTTTTTTTTTTTTTTTTTGCAATGGTTTACTTTCTTCGATACCAAAGTCGTATACTCTTCGTCTTCAGCGCCTACAAAATTGGGTTGCAAGACTTGTTTTTACTGTAAATAGACAGCAGGACCCAAAACCACTGCTAAAATCTCTTCATTGGCTTCCTGTGAAACAGAGAATTTCTTTTAAATTGCTTTTATATGTTTTATATGTTTTAAGTCTCTTTTTGTACAGTGTCTATGGAAAAGGACCCAAATTTTCCCCCTCAAAAAAAGCCTTGGCACCCCTTCAGCCCCCCATTTGCAAAGGTCTGGTTACGCTACTGGACTCGAGTAAAAGCTGGTGATAAAAGTTTTACTGTTTGTGCTTCAAAGTTATGGAACAACCTTCCTGTTCACATTAGGCAGTCAGTATCTGTAAATGCCTTTAAAAAGGCACTTAAGACACACTTGTTTCCTAATTGATTTGTTTTTCATTACAATGTATGTTATATTTATTGCTCATTTTTCTCACTTTCTTTTATTGTAAGCGCCTTGTGCCTTTGGGGAACGGCGCGTCATAAATGCTAGTTGTATGTATGTATGTATATATCTGTGTAAACCTTCAGATATGAATTCTCAAATCACTTCTTTCTGTACTGGATAATTTTTTAATTGAATGCAAGCAAAGTTTGAATTATCCAATATCTATATTTGTCATGGTCAATTCTAGATAATGCATCAGCATTTGTATCGACAACTCCCTTACTATACTGAACGTACTGAATTTGGAAATTGAACTGCTGAAGGATTAAAGACCATCTCATAAGTCTATTGTTTGTAGCACGAGTACTATCCAACCACTTCAATGATTGGTGATCAGTTATGACTGTGAACTGATTACCTTGCAAATAGTACCTTACCTTGCAAATAGTACCTTAGTTTGTTAATTGCCCATACTACGGATAAACACTTTCTCTGGTACTGAGTAATTCAATTCAGTTGGTTTCCTACTCAGATTAACTATTGAATGCTCTTCCTTCTACAACTCTAATTCCTGTTTGTACCAGAAATGGTTTCCCAAAATCTGGAGCAGTGAGAATAGGTTGTTTTGCGAGGGCCGACTTAAAAACTTGAAACGCATTTTCACATTCCTGAGTCCAATCCATCTTATTTGGCATACGCTTTTTTGTTAAGTCTACCAATGGTAGTGCTATGGTAGCATATTGAGGAAAGAATTTCTTGTAGTACCCTGTAAGTTCTAAACATACTCTGGCGTTCGTTTTAGTGACTAGTTGAGGAAATATTTCTACAGCCTCAGTTTGTCTAGCATGGACTTGATTTGATTCTGGTACAATTTCAGAGGTTCTTGGGCTTCGGACCAGGCTTTGGTGGATTCAACTCAGAGGGAAGTGAGACGGTTGTGACCACGCAAAACTAGTTGAATCCACCAAAGCCCGGTCCAAAGCCCAGGAACCTCTGAAGTTGCCTACCAAGCACTAGAACTTTTTCTGACATCCCCGTTGCCTTCCAAGAGAAACTACACCAAGAGTGCACATTCTAAAAAGGATGGACGAGCTCTGAAGGTAAACCACGCTGGTGGTAGTCGCCAATGATCTACTTCTCTTTTCTACAGTATGTCCCAAACAAGTAACTTCACTGTATGCTACCTTGGACTTTGTTGGCTTAATTGTCAATCCGTGCAGCGTACTGGATTTTTGTCTATGACATCATCCATGCTCTTTCCAGGTATTTGAATATATACAAATATCATCAATGTATTGTTTACAATACTGAGACCAAGCTTGCAAGACTTTGTCTACCAATCTCTGAAAAGTTGCACTGCTATTTTGCATACCAAATGGCATCATTCGGTAGGAAAATTGTCCGAATGGCGTGACAAAGGCAGATTTTGCGATTGCATCCGTGGATAAAGGTACCTTATAGAATATTTTTGTCAAGCTACACCATCCAAATCAAGGCATACAATATGGGTCAAAATCTATGGATTTAGTTCAATTCTCCAAAATCTGTGCACACGCGAATGTCTCCATTTGGCTTTGCTACTACTACAATCGTAGGCTCAATGACACCTAATGCCAGCATTATCATCTTTGACTTTTTGCTTTACTGTCTGTGGTGTCCTGAATGTTTTTTGCCTAATTGGAGTTTTGATGATAGTTTTGACCTCGCTGTATGACATTCGTTCTACCTGGAACATCTGAGAATGCTGGGATGTTTTTCAAGAATGTTGAAAACATCTTCTTTCCATGTTTGAGTTTGTGTGTAACTGGGGCCTAGAGAATCTTCTATAAATTGTGTTTCTAGATCTTGTTCTATGGGTGATGCACACAAATTTCATCACCCCTGTCACACCATAACAATTAGAGATGTGTTCTCTTTCATCTCTACTATACCATTTTTTGATCAAGTAATTCGTTTAGTTTTCCTCTTGTCCGGCATGGTAATCTCATAATCTACTTCACCTACTCTTTTTGTGATTTTGTAGGGGCAATGCCACTTAGCATCTAACTTTCATGCTCCCTATGAGAGAAATACCACAACCTCTTCACCTACTTTGTAAATTCTCTCTTTGTGCATTCTGATCATAGTATTTTTTCATTTTAGCTTGTCTTTCTTTTGTTCTCTGGCATCAGCTAACCATTTTGTCATATTTGCAGTTATTTTCAATAACTGAGCTCGTATATGTCATTTTGGTCTTGTGTTTGATTCAAATATTTCTCTTTTATGAGACTCAATGGCCTCTTACTTGTCTACCATAGAGTAAATGGAAAGGGGAATATCCTGTGAATTCACATGGCACCTCCCTGTATGCAAACAAAAACAAAGGGATGTGTTTGTCCCAATTTTGTTTTTCTTGTTTTAACAGAGAATTTAGCATAGCATCAACTTCAATGTTCCTATGAAACGCTCAGTTGCCCCATTTCTTTGCTGATGGTATTGCTGAAGCTTGAAATTTCTGAATCCTAGAGTTTTACACAAATCCGTAATCATCCGAGACATAAAATTTGTTGCCTTGATCATGGATTATCTCACTTGCTAACCCCGAATAAAAACCTGAATAAGAGCCTGTGCCACTGTTGAGACGGTTTTTTTTATCTGGTATGGGAATAGCCTCGTGGCATGATCACACACAATTAGCAAATACTTGTCTTAGTCTGTTACAGGCAAAGGACCTGCAATGTCTATGCCAATTCTTTTAAATGGCATATATCCACTATTGGTAGTGGTCTCAGTGGTTGTTTTTGTCTCCGTTTGTTTGTTCATGAATTGGCTGTGTTGACATGACGAACATAACTAACAAACATGATATAACCAATGTTTCAAGTAGTTATATCATGACAATATGTAATATGTAAAAGAAAAAGATCCAACTGACCGTTTTATTTATATACAAAGACTTGTCAGATATGGCTGACAAGTCATGATCGAACATAACATTAATGCATTATAATAACATAATATAAATGGTATGCAGCACAATAATAATAATAACAATTCACAATGTTTATAAAATAACATTTTCAAAAAGCTTTTTGAAGATAGCAGTTTCTCTGACGTTCCATGGAAATTGATTGCATTAAAAAAATCTGCGACAGTGAAAGGTATTCAACGATGCGTTTCTTACAAAGTGAGGGCCTGAAGACGACTATCACCAAGAGTAGGTGTGGTTACAGGGCCTGTAAGCAAGGGAGTCGGCCAGATATTTGGACCACTTCGGTTTAAAGCACTTGCACATGAATACATAAAAGAAACATTAACATTTGATGAAAAGAGAAGACTGTTGTAGACCATGATTCAAAGTAGTCTTAGTGTGGAGATATCTTTTCCTATGGCATCAATTTCATATTCAACATAACGCGCTCATCTCCTGGTCCAAAACAAATGACAAGACAAACATCCTCAACAATCACCACTGAACAAAGTTCACAAATCGATCACTTAAATATAAATTATATCTTGCAGAATTACACCACATATTTAGTACACTTTCAACAACATCCACACAAATTATTCCACTTAATAATTGACCGTATAATATCCAAAGAGTCAAAACTTTTCTCACAGTGGAAATCTACGAATCCTTGGAAAAATCTCATATGTATAAGTACTTGTGTGAATTCTCATATGTCTAGTTACATGTGATTTGTGTGTAAAACACTTGTCGCACTGTGTACACTTATATGGTTTATCTCCAGTGTGAGTTCTGGTGTGAGCAATTAAACCAGATTTCCATTTATACGACTTATCACATTGAGTACACTTAAATGGCGTATCACTACTGTGAATTCTTGTGTGCTCCGTTAAACTTGACTTCTGAGCAAAGCATCTGCTACAATGAGCACACTGGAATGGTTTTTCACCAGTGTGAATTCTTGCATGTATAGTCAAGTATGATTTCCGCGTGAACCATTTACAGCATTGACCACACTGAAATGTCTTATTGCCAGTGTGGATTTCATTGTGATCAGTCAATTGTGATTCCTCTCCAAAACATTCCCCACACTGAGTGCATTTAAGTAATATAGAGTTATTTTGCGTGTGCTCAGTCCAATTTGATTTCAATTCAAAGTATCTGCCACGTTGAATACATTCGAATTGTTTATCAGCATTCTCAATTGTTGTGGGCTCGATCAAATCTGACATTGCATTGTGTTGGCTAGTTGTTCTTAACCTATAGGTAACCTGTCCCTCGACGCACTGCGTTCTATCAGAGTCTTCTCTGGTTCTATACAATTTGTTCTCCGTACTCTTCTGGTGTTGTAATTTTATACGCCATAGCTGGTGTCTTCTTACATGCCTTCTGAATTGATCAAAACAGTGCCACTCTTTGGAGCAATATTTACAGAGGTAGGCTTGCAGAAAGCTCAGCTCCATTGTTTCTCAGTACACTGAGTACATATATCGCATTAGGTGAAACAAATAAAAAGATGACCCGCTGCACAAAAGCGGGGTAAACGCTACAAAATTTTGACGATGTACGTTTCTGACTCTAATACTTGGGAAAATCGAATCACACCACCAAATCATTCCACGTTTTGTGTATGGGTGCACACCACTAAATGATCCTCCCATTGAAATACACGTTGATAAGTTCGTTTTTCGACCCCAAGTGCGAATAATATTTGAGTTTTGAAAAAATATTTCTATAGGCCTATCAAATGAAGATCGAAATTATTAAAAATATGGTCATTTGATACCGATACTGGATAGATTTGAGATACGGGCACTTGAATAGCGCCACCACTTTTTTCAAATGCGACTTCGTATCCGGCATTGTGGCATTGTGTATTTGTACGTGTATTTCAATGGAGCGAGTAATGAGTGGTGTGCGCCCCTATGGCACCGGTAACAATAAATAGTCTTTTAAAAAAGACAACATCGCTTAGCGAGAGTTAGTACTACTATGTTATGATAAATACTTGAGACATGGAAAAACTCTCTCGTATTAGAGAGATATAAAACCACAGTATATCATGCACCAATCTTTAATTTTGAAATACACGGGTTGGAAACGCCGTCTTGTACAGCCATATCCATTCATAGGTGTTATGATTGTTCAGCAATGTGGAACATTGTGGGTAGTTTATCAATCAATAGATTCTAAATATTAACCACAGTCCATTGCACAGAGATGACAAAATTCAAAATTACAGGAAACAGGTTTTAAAACACGCTTGTCACTATAGGGCATGACGTATAACTTCCTATGGCACAGTTCATCAACAAGGGTATTTAGAAAACAAACCCTCTGAGTTTTGTGTAGACTATATGATACCTAAATACACAAGATCAGTTCAATTCAGTGGCATGTACAATACAACCCACTGAATTGTGCCCTTGGTTGATGAGCAATTGTAACTCTTAGTGTGTGTTATCTGGCATTGTACACAGTGGCCGGCGCCAGACCTCTTTTTCTGGGGGGCAACGGGGGGGGGGGGGGCCAAATGAAATCTTGGTGGAAAAAGTGAAATTCCTGGGGGGGACAAAATATGGATAATTTGGGGAAATTTTTAAAACCAATTTTGGCCAAAAATCGCTGATTTTTTTCCCTCCAAATGCCCGAATTTTTCCAAAATCCTTCATTTTTCATATGGCCAGGGGGCAAACTAAGGGGGGCAAGAAAAAATTTAGGGGGGGGGGGGGGAATGCCCCTTCCCCCCCCCCCCCCCCCCCCCCCCCGTGGCGCCGCCACTGATGGTACACCTAATGGTACTCTCCCAGACCATGGGTCAGATCATCCATTACATGTCAATGACCTGAGAAGTTATCCACTGTGATGGGTGTCTGTCATGCATCAAAAGTTTTGTTTCAAGCTGCTTAGGAAATGTAAATGAATTTCCTAGTAGGCATATACAATTATGTCTTAAAGGGACAGAGGAGATTTTTTTAGGTACAATTTTCTCTCAAATGCACTTGATCGGATGTAGAACCACCTAACCGAGAACGTTTCGAAAGTTTATTGGACAAACAAGCACGAAAGAAAACCGCAAACCTTGTTTTGAACTTGCCTGACAACTGTAACACCGTGCTTTGAGTTTCGGTCATGGCACACAAAAGTACTAAATCATCTCTTTATTACATAAGATGGCGTATTCGCTTATTCACTTCAGGTGTGGGCTACACCGTTAAAGCATTCCAAATATGCAAAAAACCCGGGTTGGAAAAAAAATTGGGGGCGCTTCTTTCTGATAATGCAATATTTTCAAAAAAAGATTTTTTAATTCTTAAAATAATTGGAACCAGAGGACTTTGTACTGCTACATGGACTACCCAACTCTGCAGGACTGTGATATTCTGCCAATTCAGTTGCTTGCTGCACAATATGCTAGGGTAACTTGCAATGTTGTGGCTTATCCACTCCGACTTTATCCATCTTCGATGGAAAAACCTAACAGGATTTCAAGCTAATTGAGCATGTGAAATGGTGGCCCCGTAGATATCACATGTCCTGATATCGAAATCTATCCTGTATTCATGGTATAAATTTACTAAGAGGTGTCAACGTGGTGTTGAAAACAATAATTTTGTCATTAACGTGTATATTAATGGCGCATTATTTGGTGTGCGAACTTGGGAGGCCGCACCACACCAAATAAATTCTCCATTGAAATACACATTAAAATGGCGTTAATAAAGTTCGTTTTCGACCCCCATATGGAATACTATTTGATATTTTGAAAAGATTCTATGTAAAATTTAAGATGGAAATTAGTTAAATATCTTGGTCATTTGATACCGATGCAGAATTTACTAATTTGACCGATTTGTGTTGTAATATTTCTAGATCCCCTCATTAAAGTAGTTCCGGTAAAAAAATAAGATCGACTGTAATTAAAGCAAATTCGTCGAGTAATCTACGGGAGGGTATCCGCGGACCCCCCCCCCCCCAGGACCTCTACCAAACCAACTTTTTTAGCTTTGTTTTATGCTCGTAAAGCTTCTAACCTGAAGTAAGTGACACTTTGTGATAAAAGCATGATTTTTCATCAGTGTTCCTTACTACCATAGGATATTTACGAGACCATGGAGCCATTTTAGATTTTATCCCTAATGTCTGTTAGAGGGCGCTTCAAAATGGCGGCCAAATCTCATCATATGACGTGTTTAAGGGTTAAAAAATAGTTACTTAAGAGAGTGCAATAAATTTCATTTTGAGTTGTTTTTTGATGGCACAAGCATTGAATGCAAGAAACAATTGATAAACAACTACAAAGTAGAGGGCGCCTTTTCAAAATGGCCGCCAAAGCACCTATAAATTGAACATGAAACGGCTTACAAGTAGGCGCTAGGCAATACAATTTATAATCAATTTTTGAATAATTTTATGATGGCGGTTTAGAATGAAGGCATATTGACAAAACACGAAGTTGTGATAGAGGGCACTTCAAAATGACCACCAAATCCAATTAAAGTTCAGTTGAGACTTAAGATAATTGTTTTCTCGTAGTGCCTATTTTAAAGTGGTACACAGCAATATTCCTACTCACGGTGTAACCCAGGAGCGTAGGCTACTCCATACGTACTCTTAGCTCTTACTCCAAGGGTACCCCCCTGTGGATTATTGATGCAGTAATTACAACTAGTACTTGCAATAGTACACAGCCACTGGTGGATAGCATTATGTTACCTAGCGGACCCATCCTATAAGGTACTCTGCAGTTGCCTCTCAGGTGACAGAAAGTACCCATATAAGCCACCAGTTAGTAGAGTACCGCTTGCAGTTACTCAATGGGATGTTACCTTCAAGGTACTCTACTACTGGCGCCTAGTGGCAGCACTTGGACCATAGAGGGCGCCAAACATTCATTGTTGTTTTTGACTTTCTGGTATTTTAAGGTTAGTAACGTATGTATTTGAGTTGAGCATCACCAAAAACCCCCTATATATTACATTTTGGTATAAAAACATATAACATATGTGAACGCAAGTTAAATAGTATAATATTACTAAACTAATTCAAAACTCATTTGCATGGTAGTAACCCATGCAAGGTACTCCGCAAGGGTGACCTATTGTTATGCATACTGTGTGTGAACCTAGGTGGGATGATTACCCCCTTTTTGCGGGCCACGATGTGGTAACCCATTGGTGGGTACTCCGTGGCTACTTAACACATACTTCAAGGTACTCCCATGAAGAATTGTGGTTGTGGGTATTATAGACCATAGCAATCTACTAAGGGGCGAATTTAGCTCGCATTTCAGATAACAATATATTCACCTGCCTGCCATCTAGTACAAGTACCAAAGCACAAAAGACCACCTGTAATATACCATAAGGTAGAGTAGGTAATATATTGTAAGGCAAATGTCTTGCTTTACAAACATAACCATTTAATATTGCATTGGTTCTATAAGAATTCAATATCTCAAGATTTCATCCAAGGTAGTACTTTTAATATTCATTATAATAGGCCCTATCTAAAAATCTGTATTTGCAGTGAGTCAGCACTTAATTCAAGTCTTAGTTAGTGCCCAGAAGTACATCTTATGTGATAGCTGATTAGGAATAGATCGCTAATTAGGAACAGCTCCTCTCCCGTAGATGGATGGTTACCTGTCCTCGCCATGCAAAAAACATCAGTACCAGTATGATACATCCATAAGTAGTCCTGAATATAGACGTGTAGTAAATAGTTGAATCAGGACCTTGCTCCCTCTTCTAGTGAAAACGATTCACTGTCCTCAAACATGGTAAAGCATCCATTACCTGCTTTACCCAACACATGATAGCCCTGCAATATAGAGACGTCAGTGTGGCTAGAATAAGACTGAGCTATCCTCCTTCGTAGATAGAAAAAGTGCTATTCATCACCGTGTGAAAACAGTTACATTCTAGTTCACCCATCCGCACTATAAAGTCTGCAGAGGACAATCCTTCTGATGAGAATAGCGATACATAAATTAGAGTAGGAAGTGCTTTCCTCCATAATTTGATTGAGCCATCTTTTCAGCATGTCAAAACGTCACATTCTAGTAAACTTATTCACCTTTACCAAAGTACGTAAAACAACCAAGTACTGTTACTAATTGGGATCTTTGTTTACTTTATCAGAAATAACTAGTGAAGCATTACAGTACCAAGCTAAACCAAGCAAGGCACACATAGGTAGTGGATTTGAATCATTAGCTAGCATTTTAATTCAGGTTTCAGGAACTTGGACACAGCCAATGGACTTCAAATTGAAAGCTTGATGATGGCGATGGTTTAGTAGCAACAAATTTGAAGCACAAAGCCCGCTTCTTAAAAATAAGTTGTTTGGAAATTCAACCAAACAAAGCTTGGAGCGACAACAGTAGAAGGCGAATGAAGATGCTGGCACATCTTCAGGAGTGAACACACATTTTAGCCACACCCAGTGTTGACCTCAAAGAGCAATATGACTCCTTTGTGATGAGCCAGGCAGGGGGAAGGAAGTTTACTCCCCAAGCTTACACTTCTGAAATTGACTTGAGGGTCCGGCTAGGTACCAGAGAACTTCCAAGACGTTGCTCTACTGGCGAAGTCCCGCTGCAGTTGTCTCGTTAAGAAAGCTCTACAATAAAGCAATGAGCTGCAGAAAGTGATGGTCGAGACAATGAGATGCCCATCTAAACGACATTGCATTTGCAGAGCCTGTTGCCTACAGGGAGAGTTCCGCCAGGGAGGCGTGTGCCACAGTATTTTCAGTATATCATCACACTCCCCAAACCAACAAAGCCTGCTGACAACCCCAAGAAAAACTGCCCAGTCACTTCTGGTGTTTCCTTCAAACTCCTTGAGAGCTGATCCTGGATCGCTGGAGCCAGTCGTAGATTTCCCATCTGCCCGATGAACAAGCGGATTTCGCCGGGGGCTGGAGCACTGTCCATCGGATTGTAAAACTGCATAAATGATATTGAGGAGAGCTTTCAAAAAAAAAAAAAACTTGGTAAGGCAGGTGTCATCGTGGTCAACTTACTGCAGGCATATACACCGTGTGGGACACCCAGGGCCTGACACTTAAGCTTCTCAGGACCATCCCGGATATTCACCTTGTAAAATTCATATGTAACATGCTTGCAAACCGTAGCTTTGTCATCAAGACCAGTTGTGGTCAGAGCAGTCGAGGAACAGGGGGGAGGTCCCACAAGGAGCGTTCTGGCTCCATGCTGTTCTTCAACTTGTATATCAGCGATTTATCCTCAACAACATCTAGACAATATATGTCTACGCCGACGATCTTGACTCTTTCTTCACTCAGACAGAAGCTGGCCCTAATTGCAGCATATCTCAAGAAATGGAGACTGAAGAGCGTGAAGCCAAGACTACCGCTACTGCTTCCATCTAACACAAAAGGATAATCGTCAGCTTCAAATGGAGCGCCTCTGCCACACAATCTACACCAACCTATCTGGGAGTGAAGCTAGATCGGCAGTTTACTTATCAGCAGCATCTCAAGTTGGTACGTGCAAGGTATCATCGAAGAACTAACCTCATATGCGCCTTGCTGGATCTTTGGGTTGAAAGCAATCCATCATACGCACCATGCCACCCCAGCAGGTGCAACAAGCTCTCACACAAGAAGTTGGAAGAAATACTCAACAAGACCATGAGAACCATAATGGCTGCCTAGATGTCCCACTCCATCTGAGTTTCACCAGGGCTTTCAGGCATAAAGCCTGCAATGCTTAGGAGAGGAAACATCACACACATAACAGTGAACAAGGCTCTGTGGACAACAAGCATTGTTGCATAACACTGTCAAAGAATACCACAGCTTGGCAGACCAGAGGAATGCGCTTTCGGACGACCTTTCTGTCGACACGCTGCCTAAACTATCCAGCTCTCTATTAAAACATTTACAGCCATGGAACCACTACTCTGGCTAGATCTTCAAGACCAGACCAAGTCAATATAACACTATGACAGAAACTTCAACTGATAGCAATTTTCCACGTAAGGAATGGGGCACCTTGAACAGGATTGCACAGGTGCGGTTGTTTCAACAGCAATATGAACCGTTTGGAGCTGCGACCATCTCCAGCCTGCCAATGTGGGCTCTCCATCACAGACTTTAGATCACATTCAATGAGTGCCCCACCTGGATAAAGACCTCTCCACCCAACCATCACCACAGTGAGCTGGCTCCACCAAACTCAGCATACATTTCAGCAGCGCCTCATACTCAAGAAGAACCTTCTTCATGTCTCCTGTCAAACCAGTTGTTACTGGATCAACATCCCGATACAATGCTGTCCATAAAATAACAGCAGGGATGGATCCGAGGAGGGGTATCACTCTCCCAGTCTTTCGCGCATTCACAGGGTGTGATACGGTTTCTGTATTTGGTGGGAGGGTAAGAAGACGGCTTGGCACCGTGGAAAGTTTCCCTGAAACTACCCAACGCATTGAAGACCTATTGCCTCATGCAGTTATTAACATTAGTAGTTGCAAAATGTCGTAACTCGAGTGATTTTGTAATACTGCTTTATGAGCGCACGAGTGAACTTTGCATGTGAATGAAGCCAGAAGCAGCGTTCACTGAACAGCAACATCAAACGGTCCAGCTACCAAGCCAATTGTTGGAAAACCAGGTCTAGTCGTGATCCTAAGCTCCAAATCCTTCCGATGGGGATTGGAAAAAGGACAGCGCAGTATGGCAACCACTATGGACCAAACTTCCGAAGACCATCAAATCATGAATATGAACTAATTTGCTGATGGGTACACAGAACAGTGTGGCAACACGGAAGTGTGCCAAGGCGCCCCGAGTTGCACTGACTGGTGGATGTCGAAACAGTGTGAAAACATAGCTATCTGAGTACAAGTCTCGTATCAACTATGTACAATGTGAAATTATGTAAGAGTACATTTTAAGGTGTGCTCTATGGCAATTATGCGTGGTCAACAACCACCGGTACCGCAACCCTATAGCAAATTTAAAGAGGCGAAAAAAGTGGATTGGATGTAATTTCACCCCTATAAAAACAATTGAAAATAACAACAACAAGACATTTTCTGTAAGTAATCTGCTTAATTTGTGTAAATTGGGGATTTATCAAGGCATGCCAAATTGACGTAATGGTGAGGTTATCCAAAGTCCATTGGGGCTGATTGTGGTATCACAGGGATAGATGAGATTAATAGCTATAAGATGGTATCAAAATCAGCTTCATAGGTGCTTTGATATGATTTCCTAAAGGGTTGCAGGAACCCCACACCCTGTCGCTAGCGTTGTGTAAACTATCTACATTAGACAAGGGTTAAGAACTGGAAAAATAAGGTAATAGGGGTGACGGTACCCTTAAAGATCAACATATACAATGATCTGAAATTGTACAAAACCTGAAATTTGTAATGACATTCACAGGATAACAGAATGGCTTAGAAACAATTTTATTTGTTGTATGTAAAGATATTAAATTTTAACAAATATGATACGAAAATCGGCATTTTCGATCAAAAAAGGTCACTGACCTCTACCAGTCCCCATGAGTCAAATCGAAAATGGCTCCATGTCTAAAAACAATAGTTGGGGTATGTATCAACTGTGGAGGGAAGGGAAACTTCATCAAAGCACACTCTTCCATTATGAGAGTTAAGCAGTTACACTAATGGTCCTATAAACTTTTGAGATGTTAACAAAATAAATTTCCCGGCACTTTGGCGATATGAAGATGGCGCCAAATGCTTCCAAAATAGGCAAAATTAAAGAAAATTGGGGTATTTAATATTACAAAAACAAGGTAATAAATTAAATTCATAAAATAATTGTTAAGCTGAGCACCTGGTGAGTCATTTAAATTCTCGTATTTGAAGTTTTTGCCATGTCTAAAAATCCAAGATGGCGCCAAATGGCCGCCAAAATAGGCAAAAAATTAAAGAAAATCGGGTATTTAATATCAAAACAAGTACTACAGTCATAAAATTAATGTTGGAAGGAATATAGCGGGCCTGTCTGGCATTTAAATTCTAGGTATTTAAGTTTTTGCCATATCTAAATATCCAAGATGGCGCCCAAAAATGACACCAAAATAGCAAAATAAACGAAAATGGGGTATTTATATCAAAACATGTAAAAAAAAATGGTCAATTAATATTAAATATAGTTGCCTGGTCATTGGCATTTATTCTGTATTTTATTTTTACCATATAAACAAAATCAAGTGAACCTAAAATAGCCACCAAATAGGCAAAATATGAGGTATTACTGTAATTCAACAATACAAGTGGTGACATTAGATATAGTTGATGATCATTATTGGATTATTTTCTAGATTTGATTTTTTTGCCATATCTTCTAAACATCCAAATGGTGCCCAAAAATAGGTAAAATTGCACAAAAATGGTTACGCATCATCTCAAATCGTAGTAAATTGGTTAAAAAAAAACATTAATTTACCAAAGTATTCGAATCCTCGAAGGAAGTCGGGAAAGTTTGCCGTTGGTGGAGCCTTTTCAGATTGTTATCAACTATGCCAAATCCATTTGGACACTTCCCAGCAACCCCCCCTAGTTTCGGGACGGGTCACTGACTGAAGATTACAGGGAGGGGTAACCACACGTAACCAGAGTGTCCCGGATTGAACAGTGTGCAGAGATGATCCTCGCCAAAATCCCGCACCGTTCACAGTTGTGCTTAGTTTGGAGGATGGTGGCTAGCTGCTGATAGGCATGGGTCCCGTGTGTAGGCTTCGCTACATGAGGCGAATTCAAATTACTTATCAGTCTATACTGCCCATGGGTTCATCCTTTTACTCTCCAAATCGGTTCTCTCGAAGTCATTTTTAGACCTCAAATGGTGGATGCATCCGCCCAAATTACTTTTGGCGTATGCTTCCCATCAGACACCCTCCATGACCTTGATGACAGATGCAGTCCAAGCTGGATGGGGGATATTTTTCAGACTGACAATGACAGGTAGGTGGAAACCAAAACCGGGCGCATCCAGAAACATCCAAAACGTGCTGAACTTTGGACAAGCGATTCTGACACTTCGTGGACTAAGGACACATATTCACAGCCAAACCCCTTAGTCCGCTGCGAAAACAGAACAGTAATATCCTACCTGACGAGGGCGGAACAAGTATAGGACGGATGCTAACTGTTGGGAAATGCTCCACTTGCTGCTATGGTGCAAGAAATGGGGCATCAACTCGCAGATTGCAGCACATCAATTTGAATTGATTGGACAATGTTCAGTTCCTCATACTTATAGTGGCCACTAATGTCCGGGGGGTCCATAAGCACATGTGGATCAGTTCGCGTCTCGTTTGAATAACTAAATTCCAACATATTTTAAAGGGAGGTGGACAAAAAGGCAGTAGGACGGTACAGCAATGATGGCGGATTGGTCAAACATAAACAGGTTAGTATTTCAGCCAGTGGCTAGTGACAGAGGGTACTGAAAAGGTTGTCCCAGTCAAAACCATTATTCTGGTGCTTGCTGGGGCGCCACTGACAACACCTAGCCGTTATAACAGTTTCTTTGTTGCAAATCTAATTGTAGCTAGCTTGGGGTAGTTAGCTAGGTTTTTAAGGATTCACCAGAATACCCGGTATACATTACTGGGCTTTGAGTCCACCGCCTGAGCTTTCTCGTGGCATTCTGGGCAGAGAAATAGCGCGGGAGGTAGAGGTAGGGTAGGTAGATAGAAGTAGGTGTACACTTGAGATCATACCCTCATCTTTGCAGCCTTTTGGGTGTTGGCTGGACCATTCAGATTTTCAGATATGGCAAATAAAAATTACTAGAAATAAAGGCCAATGACCAAACAGTCTGATTAAATGTAATTTACCAATTTTATTACATGTTTGATATTAAATACTCAATTTTCTTTAATTGTGCATATTTTGTTGGCCGGCCATTTGGGCGCCATCTGGATTTAATATGGCAAAAAAATCCATACTAGAATTTAAAGGGAATGACCAGGCAACTTTTCTAATAGTATTTTACCAATTTGTTACATTTTTTGATATTAAAACCCAATTTCTATATTTTACCTATTTTGGCGGCCATTGGGCGTCATCTGGGATTTTTAGGACCCTGGCAAAAAACATCAATATAGGAATTTAAATTGCAATTAACCAGGTAGCTAGATGTCTTAACATTAATTTTATGAATTTATTACTTGGTTGATATAAATACCTGATTTCTTAACTTTTGCTAATTTTGGCGGCTCCATTTTGGGAGCAAGCTTGGATTTTTAGATATGGTAAACAAACTTCAATTACCAGAATTTAAATGCCATGACCAGGTAGGTATATTCGAACATTAATTTTATGAATTTATTACATGTGTTGATAGTAAATACCGATTTTCTTTAAATTTGCATAATTTGGCGGCCATTTTGGACCGGACTCCTTGAATATCGCCAGAGAGTGCCGGGAAATTTATTTGTTTAACATCTCAAAAAGTTTTATAGGACCATAAAACGAAGCTAAAAAAAAGTGGTTTGAGTAGAGTCCGGGCGGGGTCCGCGGATACCCTCCGTAGATAATCCCCTAAATTGGGCGTGGCATCATGGTATGGTACGAAGTGATCATTGATTAAAATGTTAAACGAAAAATTAAAAAATGTAGACAATGATCAATACTTGGAATATAGGAAAATAACGAAATTTGAGGACTGTCAGGAAATTCGGTAGCTCGTCCGTTAGCGTTGCACGTCGTCCGTACTACCTCAGAGAGAGAAGATAGTAGGGGCGATCGTAGCGGAAAAAGCCAGAGCAACCTAGGGCTAGAAATTCGGATGCCGCAACGAGGTTTTACGTGTCGAGTTGAAAAAAATGGTGCCCGCTGTTCACGTACCAAAGTATCATTACTTCATCCAATTTGCAATTGTGGGAACATCCAACTTTTCCATTATAGAGGAGGAGCTGGGGACCCAGGTCAACATCGTCGTTTACCTGGCGTTACCCCTTAAATACAGAAAAGGTTTGAAAACTTTGGTAGTTAGTATGGCCCCTCTATATCAATGCTAGGTCGGTAGTACTCTCAAATTGTGGTATCACTTTTTCAATAGCGGTTCAATTTAAATTTACAACAGGCGGCAGTGGCATAACCAGCTTTTTTTCAGGGGGGGGCAAAAGAGGGGGGTGCATATATTTCCAGGGGGGGCAAGCATATATTAAAATTTTGTTAGTATCAGTACATGGCCTAGTAAATCACTTATTTTTTCAGGGGGCAAAAATTCCCAAGGGGGGACAGTGCTCCGCCCCACATCCCCCTGGTTACGGCCACTGTACAGGGGGTTAATTTTTAAAAATGCCAATCATGTTGAAATGTATAGCCATACTGTCAGTCTAGTCATAGGATTCCAAAATGGATTAGTTTGTACCATCTATGACCATTGCTTTGGGAGGAGTTGGAGTTAGTTATAGGGTAAAATGGCTTAAAAATTTAAAATGGTTAAAAAAAGGTCAATTTCTATTTTACCAGTCGTTTTGGTAATAAAAAATACCAATGAATTTTAACTTGGATACCAAAGGGATACAGAATTATGCTTGTGATGTTCCTCTTTCCTTGTGTGACATTTTGGTGTATTGTAGTCATTTTACGAAAGGGATTTTAATCATTTACCCATTGGAAGCTCAGGGCTAAATGGATGTTTTGCTTGGATGGTATGAGCAAAATCTGCGAAAATGTGCCTATTTTGGTCGACCAAATATTTTGAGCTCCCCCCAACCTCATGCTATGTCATTCCAGCTCCGAGAATTCTCGGTCTTGTTATATTAACATTTGACAAGCAACGATATCTCCATTGCCACGCAATGGCCTATCAGGCAGTCTTAGTTTTATACCGGACCGTACTTACCCACCGTTGTTGTGCGCCTTATACACATTTTTTTTATAGTTTTTATTTTCATAAATATTGATTCATATCAGAAAAAGTGTCACGTATTATTAAGATATATTCCGATCCGATTTCTGGCAAGCCTTTTAAACATGTGAAGACACACCACAAACAAAAAATGCCTCATAAATGTCGCGCTCTTTGGCCTAAATGGCTTATGTGGTCTGTTTTTTTTTTTTCTTTTTTTTTTTAATTCCAATCAAACATTAAGGTAACAACATGTACAACATCCAGCTAGCTCAAAAAAATATAAAGATACATGATATATTAAAAAAAAATAATCATTACTTAAATTTCATAAGATTATAGAAAAATAAGATAAAAATGAGGGGCGGGAGGTTGATTTGACAGGCAAAAAAAAAAAGTTAGATTAAAAAGAAGAAAATATAAGACGCCCGGACGAAACATGCGTAGTATGAGAAAAAAAAAAACATATGCCTTAGTCAACAAATACCCTCGCCATTCAGAAAGATCTGACATGAATAAAGTACCATTGATGGAGGTTGGAAAATTGATACACACATTGAAAAATAGAATAAAAAATACTAACCCAACAATTGTAAACACCACACACCACACCACACTCGCACTCACCTCACTCAAACACCACAACACTAAGACAAAAACCCAAGACAAAAATTTCACGGTCTCGGGCCTTCGCGCCATATATGCAAAGAATATAGCTGTGGGCCGCCTACATGACCTTTGACCTCATCAACATCTGAAGGGATACATTGGTGCACCTATGACACAAGTTTGGTTCAACTGATGAACTTCAAGTTTTCCATTGAGGTCCAAGTTTACAAGTTTTTGTCTATTTCGAATGTTGCCTCACATTGACTTTGGCATCATTCAACACATAAGGGGTTCCCAGGTGCACCTATGACAGAAGTTGGGCTCCAATTGCACATCAAGTTTTAAACTGGAGGTCAATTTTACCGTTTTTTCCCCTATTTTGAAGTGACTACATGACATTCGACCTCAGCACTGACCTTTTAATTCATCAACAAATGAGGATTCAATGCTGCACCTATGACAGAAATTTTGGTTCCAGTGAACTTCAACTTTTCAATTGAGGTTCGATTTAAAAAAAAAAAAAACTTAATTTAGTGACACCACATTAACACACACATAACACACCCACACACAAACGGACGCCAAGTGGTTCTGCCAGATCAAATGGCGGCCCGACAAAAAAAAACGGGATCCACAGACATACACACACTCACAGACAAAATAACTCACAAACAAACACACCCACGATAGCCCACACCCAAAAAACAAAAAAAATCCACACCTCCCCGAACTCACAACCAATCCAAAAACAAACAAGAGACAACATCAAAAAAAACAGGATTGAATCAGCCTAAGAATTAAACATCCACCTTCTGTTCCATAACTTTAACTTGTCTTGGTTCAGTGCTATTTCTTTCTTCAAACAAAACAGTTCAATTTCAAATTACTGTTTGTTTATAAATGGTAAAACATTAGGAATAACCTGTTAAAAACACCTGCAACAGTATAAATAATATTGGCATGAAGAATAACAAAATTATAGCAGTATTTACTCGGGTCTAACATACCAAAAATAACCTCCTCCTTTTTAATATCGACGTATTGCCACAGGATAATAGATTGCAGTTTTGACCAAAAGGATCTTGAAATATTGCAATCCCAAAAAAGATGATATGACTCAATATCCGGATTGCACAGTGAACAAAGGTTGGAATTGGTTAACTTGATATCACCAAAAGCTTTTAACAGGGAGATAGCGATGCCAAATATTTGAAACTGAAAATATCTTAATTTAGGTGGTATAAGGTTAGACTTTAAAGAATAGATAAGTATCTCCAATTAAATAAACTCATTTGAAAGGGCAGCCCATTATTTTCAGCAATTGCTTTGACAAAGATGTTCTTAACACATTGGTTCTGACTAATTGCACACCTTGTTTGGTAGTACAAACTCATTAACCAAATCTAGGTGACCTCATTCCTATGTATGTTATTGCCCATTATATTTTTATTTTCCAGGAATTGGGAATAGAATCGATTAGGAAATGTTAGTCCATAAAAGGTACATTTCTTAGTGAGTACTTACAATAAATTCTTTGAATGTGAAAAACTTGGCCCTAATCTATAATGAAATCTTTATAATATTTAACGCCCTTACTACACCAACTTTCCTCTATTACAGAATAGAATTATCAATTTTGATGAAGGAATTGATTACCACAATATTTGTTTAGATCAACAGTGGAAGACTCAAAAGCAACATAGCACCAAGCACGAGCAATATTATTAATAAAATGGTATCAATATCATTACTTTTTTTCTCTGATGGGTGTGGATGTTTGCAGAGTTCCCAAAAAAATTCCCGCCCAAAAGGTTTCAATTGTGATTTGAAAAATATTTTCCAATTACCCTTATTGTTGTGGCCAGCAGACGTTAACAAAGCTATCTTCAGGCCTTAATAATGGAGGGATGGGCACATCGGAGACGCATCTTCATAATTCCAATATGGTATTTCTCTTTATTTTGTCCGGCCTACCCGCCCAAATAACTTATAAACTCTGATTCCAGGTAATCAAAAAATTTTTAGAATGGGTCAGGCAAGGCGGGACAGAAGAAAGATCAAATTGAGAAGGACCCAAAGATTAATGATTGTAATCTACAAGGAGGGGTAAATCTCTACTGGACAAAATTCTAAGGGAATATCTTTTAATTTTGAAATTTAGGGGTTTGTAAAAATTTCAGCTCAAAAATATTGTATGATCAGGCGGTATAATAATGCCAAGATAATGGACGGCCAATTAGAAAAGGACATATTAAATGAAGAGGCTGTCAGGAGGCTCATTACGAAAAACTGCCCAGAGGGATAAGTCAGACTTATTTCACGCCCCTAGTTATTTTGAGACCAGAGTAGGTATGAAATTTCTTGAGAACTTCAATAGAAGAGCAAGAGACGGGGATGTATCTCTTAAATACATAGTAGTATGTCGCATATGATAATAAGATATTGAATTTCAAATTCGATACCTTTAATATTAGCAGTATTCCTCATAGCAATACTTAAAATTTCCCACAGATAATAAATAATAAGGGCTAAGGGACACCCTGACGAACGCCACAAAAAAGGTTAAAAAAGGCGAAGCATTTGCCATGTTAATAACGGCAGATGAAATCTCGTTATAGAACAACCTGTGAACCCAGGTTAAGATTATCTTTACCCAAATTAAAATATTTAGGGCACTGAAATAAAAAGGGCCATTCAAGTTTTGTCAAAGCTTTTTCGAATCATTCATAAAATAAGACCTGAAATTCTATTGAATCAGATATCAATTAACAGCCAAAGCAAGGCGAAATTTTCACCAATAAAACGGCCCCTTTAATTTGAAACAGTCTGGTCTCGTTATAATATCATAAATAAACCTTTTGTAAACTGTAAAGCAATACATTTTGCAACGATCTTGTAATCAGTGTTTTGAGAAGTGAAATTGGCGCCATTTTTGGAGAAAGTAAGTAGATCTTTATTTTTTTTGGGTATCAAATGAATGATACCTCTTCGTTGATTCAGCGGAAATTTACCGTTCAGAAAAAAAAAGAAAAAAATTGAAAGAATCAACCAATTAATTTGGCCACTATTTTTAAAGAAAACTTTATACCACTGACAGGAGACCATCGGTACCGAAGTTTTGTTTGTGGGATGCAGGACTAGAGATATTTAAACATTCAGCAGAGAAATCAAACCTTCACAACTATCACTTTGGCTATCACTAGTTTTGGGCCAACAGTGCATGCTGATGCAGAAAATTCATCATATTACAATAGGAGGATTGGTAGAGCTAATAAATTGCCATATAAAAAGACTTATCCTCATGCATTTATCTTGCGTTAGTGACGATGGTCCCACTGTCTGTCTCAAGCTTTGTGATAACCTTTTGCCTTGATGTTTTTTTCAAGATTACTAAAATACGGGAAATTTTTTCACCATACTCAATCTCCTTTGCCCGAGATCTTATCATACAACCTTTAGTGTGGTGGTATTTTGTATAAGGAATCCAAAATTAGTCTACATTATAAATCTGTTAAGATGTCATCAGATGGATTAGATGCATAGATCCGCCAAGCTCCCTCCGTTATTGATAGGTCATCTATACTTTTTCCTTTGTTTAGAAAGTTTGGATTGAAAATTGGATTGTACATGAACGGATCTGACAATTTCATAAAATCCCAGGAAACAAATTTGGATTCATCCAAATCTCATTTTACTGTAATTTCATTAATACAATTTTTAACAGCATCAACATAATCGGGTTCATGAAGTAATGAAACGTTAAATTTCCAGAACCCACGACCTCTGGCAATCATATGTGGGACATAAAAACAATTAAAGAATGGTCAGTTTTAAAACCAGGTGAGGTGAAAATTTTACAGCTATCATCTGGCACTTTATTTAAATTACAAGGATAAGAAAAAAATGCGAGCGACATTGAATGGAGGATTCAATGAACGCCACGTAATTGGCGTAAACGTAAATTTGGGTTGATGCTCTCTCCCAAATATCAATGAGATGCGAAGAGCCATATGTGTTTCTAAATTTTAAGAGACTTGACTTTCGTAGTTTCTTACCACTTTTCTTATAATCCCCACATCTAAAACTAAATTAAAATCACCACCAATGTTACCGATGCAATCAAAAATCATGAAGATATTCTCAATGTTTAAAAAAAATTGGGATTACACTTATCGGACCATAAATATTTGCCAAAGTGGACCTTTTGACCCGAATACTAACAGCAAGACTTAACAATTACGACCATCGTCGTCATGGAATTTCGTTATGAACATCCAAATCACAATTTTACGGGGAAGAATGCAAACCCCCCGACGGTTTGAATTCCCGTTGACAACAGTAGATATTATACCCCATTCCTTCTTCATATCTGGTCCGAGCGATCCGTACGTGTGTCTCTTGAAGAAAAAAAAATAGACCAGGAGTTGTTTAAGCCATAAAAAAACCTGGTACGCTTAAATTATCCATAAGCCCTCTCACGTTCAAAGCCAAAAAAACCCTCACTCGAGCAATCATTGTGATTGCATATTCGCATAAGAACCAAAAGTATTTCGAGAAAGGAATGGGGAGGAGAAAAAAAAAAAAACATATTATACAAATCTGTTATAAAAAGTACACAACATAAACATTGAAAATATGATAATAACCAATGGCCTTATTTGGGGGGACAAAATTAGATAGCCAAACAGTACATCAGATAATGACATGAAAAATAGTTCCAAACTTCATCAAAGGCAAATATTGGTATGGAACAGAGGTGGGCTGCAAGATATCTAAAAAATGTTAAGACTGATTTAAACATCAAACAAATGGATACAGGAAAACATCAATACCCAATTAAAAAAAATACACCGGTTTGAGTGTGCCAAGTTTTAAAAAGGCTTATCTAATGTCCAAGGTGTTTGTTAAAACAAAAAAAAGCGGGTATTGGAGAGGCCGATGAAGTAGACTCACATTGGATCTAATACAGCGTACAAATTCGTGGTGAAGAAATGTCATATAAACACACCACATCGTGCACAAGGGCCACTACACGGAAAGTCTAAGTTATTTAGGCCCCAGTTAGTTTTCAAACAATACCCAATATATAAAGTCATCCCACATATGAATAATTGGTCTATGCGAATAAATATTGCGCTCAATTCATTTATAGTCATTCTGAAGGATTAAAAAGGCGAAGAGCTAAGAATAAAAAATGTTTAAAGCCGGCCAGATTAAAAAAAAAAACAAACAAAAGACTCAAACATTTCCCTCTTCAAGTTTCAATTCTCGTACTGAAATTTACAGTACAAAAACACACGACGCAGAGGCCCTGTTAAAAACAATACCTATTAGGTAATAGCTAAATCACGTCTGTCCTATTTAACCAGACTTATAGTCGTCGTTTTTCAGAGTGTTAGAAAGCAGGGAGTATTCCAGTTCGATTTGTCTGTGAAGGATTATGGGAGTGAATCTTCCCACCTTCAAACTATGTGTAGCGACGGCATGTCCCGTAGGAGTATTACGGTCGCGGCAGCCAGCACCGTTGTTACCGGTATAGAAGGGGGCTAAATTACCATGCTTGTCGCGCCATTTACCCGACGAGAAATGATAACGGACACTTACGTAGGAAAGTTTAACTTCAGTTTTGAACTTCCGTTTCTCATTAAGATCACTTACGTTGTCCCAAATAATCGCGCCTAAAAAGTACAGTTCCTCTAAAAATTGAAGTTGAAGTTCAATATGTCGTTATTGGTAACTCAGCATCTTGACCAACAAATGTCGAGGTCTACCCTCGCGGGTAACTCCATCGCGTGTACACGCCGATTTGGAGCTCGCCATATGAACTATCTCTCAGTAGATTAGTCACTAATTCCATCGGATTTTCTCCCGATGTTTTCTTTTACACAATGATGCGGAAATATTCCTCTTGAAATCTTTCAAGTTTGTTCTGGGGGGGCCTCGGGCCATTTAGCCAAAATGGGTCGTGTTCAGAACGAGCTAGCGTCCATATCACAAACCTTTCCCTGAGTTCTATCCATCTTATCTTCCAATGATGAAATCCTTTGACTTTCGAAGTTCAGGTTTCTTCGAAATTATTCAGTTTTTCTCTAAGTAATCTGATGCCTCTTTAATTTCTGTCAGAGTTTTTCTTACAAAAAAACTCTCGAAATCACTCTAGCGGCCATGGAAAGCCTGTGTGCACTGTGTGACTGGTATAATCACAGGTTCCTCGTTGTTGGGATCTCGAGCAGCTGTTGTGTTCTGCCATCTGTTTACGAGTGGGTCGGAGGACCCATCATAAAAACGTTTAAAATTACTCTTAAAAGACGAAGATATTAACCAAAAAAAAACAGCCGTTTTAAATAAGCTTCTCCCAGCTCTTAAACGGTAAATATCATAAAGATAGCGTATAAAAGTGATTTGAAAGTCATTCACAAATTGGAAAAAATCCGAGGCTCCGTGTGCCGTGTACCGACCTGCTAAGCGGCCATATCATAAAACCTATGTTATAAAACCTTATGGCGTTAGGTGGTTGCCCAAGTCCGTATTGGACTTTTTTGGAACATCCCAATGTGCAACACCATATGGCATGATGGCATCACATACTTGATATTTAGGCATTCAAGTTCCCACATCATTATGACAGCCAATGCTTGCAATCATGAATCCAAATGTGCAACCTCCTTATGCCAACCCAGCTTGACATCATGCATCGATGTGATCTATCTTTCTGGCATCAATACTTGAATCATGGCAATCCATGTGCACCTATCCATATGGCATCAATGCTGACATCATGCGTCCAAGTGCAACTCATTCCTTTTATGACCTCAAATGCTTGGAGACATTATGGCATCCAAATGTGCGACCATCCTATGAATCCCTTCCTTGACTTCATGAATCCAGTAACCTCCTTATGACAGCCATTTCTTGACTTCATGCATCCAATGTGCAACCATCTTATGACCATCAATACTTGACATCATTGCCTCCCCATGTGCAACCTCCAGATGGCATCCATGCTCTGTGACCATAATGGCAGTCCAAGGCGACATCCTTAGACATCCAAGATTGACATCATGGCATCCAATGTGCAAACATCCTTATGACATCCATTTGCTTGACTTATGCATCCAATGTGCAACATCCTTATGACAACAATTTCTCTAAAAGTTTTAACCACACATCAGGAATCGACAACATTACGCTTAGTGTAATACATGCACACGTGGCATTTGACAGAGTCGAATAAAAACATCTTAAAAGCGCTGGAGCTAGCAGACATTTTTGTAACACATCTCGAGTACAAAAGGTTTCAGTGATTAAATATGTAGACAGCCGCTGAGGAACCCCTGAATCGTGATTCTTAAAGGGACATAACACGATAATTTTTAATTCACATATGTGATAAATTATGTTGAAACATATCACATTGAATGATGATTACAAAAAGAATAATTAGCTATTAGAAAGACAAAAAAAATCGTGTGAACTTATGGGCGCAATCCTGTTTACCAATAATCCTGAGCGGCCAAGTGACTTTTTGTGGGGTGTGCCTTCGGTCCCGATCGCGCCACTGCTACGACGTCATGTCTATAGTTGTCCCATGATGATGTGTCACCAACAAAGTAATTACCTTGAGTATCTAACATGTCTAATAGGGTTGCATGCCTTGAATCGACGCGTAACTCAAGTGATTATATTCCAATAAAGAAATACCTACACTTCATCCAGATTAACCTCAATACAAATAACGAGTCGGCCTCCTTACTTACTTCGGATGTTAAAGATTTTCCAATGAAGAGTAGGTCCAAATGGAAGTCCCACCGCACACTGTCCCACATACCGTTCCAGCTGGCCATAATCAAATATTGTCATTCCAAGGTACTCAGTGAAGGTCTCAATGATTTTACGCGGGGAATTTCAAGTGATTGTATAGCATGTGGCATTGAGGGACTCTCAATATGAATGGCTCTACTCGAGCATTACACGCTGAATAACGTTTCGGTTGACATTTAGTCCCACTTTTTAAAAACTTAGAATAAACGTTACATTTTTGAGGACACACGCTATATAATCCGCTAAAATTCTAACATTCCATCACACACCCGCTTTTTTTGTTGGCGCGAACATGGCTCTCTTCCCATCAACCCAGTGATAACAATAAGAAAAGCAGTAGCGTAATGATCTCCTTTAAGTGCTGCAAATGGCTCCTTAATGAGGGGATCTAGAAAAAGATTACACAGGGGTCTAGTCTAATTTTTAAATTTATCCAGTTATGTTGAATGAAAAACTATACCAGGTTAACATTTGTCTAACCATAAGGATTATTATCTGGAGCCTAAACGTTTAGGGTTATAAGCTAAAAACAGCAAGATTCAATAAAGAAGGTTCATTTTCAGTTATACAGGGGTCAAATTTTTAAAGTTGTTCTTTAAAAGAGTCTTTGTAATCAATAATGATGTTAATAAATATCAGGCCGTAACACCATGGCTGTCGAAAAATATTGAAGTTGTTCCAATGTGGGTAACAAATGGTACAAAATATTGGCGGAGCTCATACGATTAAAATAAGGAATAGTTTTGAGTGTCTTAAATACTTACTAGGGGAAGGTCAAGGACACTCAGTCACACGGACACTGTATTATATGACACCGGTGTCATATAATACAGTGTCCGTGTGACTGAGTGCTACCACCCATCTGTCTATTGTGTTCTCTATTGAGAGCTGCATGCTTCATTTGTTTCAGCACGTTTATTCCGTACATGTTGCTATGGTAGCTAGGACACTCTCATGGGGGACACTCAGTTTCTTTACACCGGTGTGAAAGTAATTATAGTCCGCCGGAAGCCACAGTCCGGGCTCCATAGACGACAACGGAAGCGTGAAACTAATGTTGCGTGAAGAGGCAACTGAATCGAGTGCCCTATTCGTTACCGTTGTAGCCAGACTATGAGTACGGCGGACTATAATTACTTCTACACCGGTTCTTACCCACTTTTTATTTTCGTCTTGCCCATTTCGCGTGCTTTATGCAGATTGTGGTAAATACGTTTAAACGGCGAATCGACGGAAGAGCTGAAATTTTGCTTTGCCAGATGATCTTTCCATGAAGGCCTGTGAAATGTTATATTGTAGATACTTGCCCATTTACCAAATATGGATTTTTCAGTCTGAAACTTATGTCCGTGAGATTTTCCTCTTTCACTAACATTATAATACGAACATTCGGGTTTTTTCCCGACCTTGTCGAGATAGTAGTGATACCGAGTAGTGGTGTTAGGGTGTTCTCTATAAAGAAACAAAACAAAATTATTTTGCGTAAATTATAAGCATCACAAGGTCTTAAACGCACAGTTTAGTTAATCACGTTAACTGTAATGGACACTTCTATTAAACCATTTTCTTTGCCAATTAATTCTCGGCGTGGCGTGGTCACTTGTGTTTCAAACTGTGGCCAAGAAATACTCTATAACACAGTTTTTTGTTATCTTACCTCAAACAAGCATTTGCCGCTAACTTGTCAAATAACGGACTCAGATTGGGGGGGGGGGGAGACAGAGAGACAAGCTTTATCAATTTCACTGCATTAATAGTCCATTGTTGTTGAACTTCTGCTACTTTTTTTCAGAAACTGATTCTTCAACACATTTTCCTGAACTACGGTTTAAATCAAATTATTCTTCATTCTTCATTAGGACGTTATTTATTCTACAAACTCTTCTGGATCAAACGCCATTGCGACTCTTTTACTGCCAAAATGTTTATTTTATCTTACCATTCCCAACTCATCTGTTCATATACGCGTCGATACTTGATAAGCTTGGAAGCATTCTGGGAATTTTACCATTATACCATGAGGTTAATAAATACAGGAAGGACCATAAATTTCGTTGGTATGCACGAACTTTCGTATTTTGCCATAGCATATTGGGGAAGGAGCACCAAAGACGACAGGCGCTAAGTGTCAACCCCCTGATACTACCTGGTGAAACCTTAACATATTGATCGGGGAATGGCAAAGATAAATAGGGAAGAGTAATAGCTAATAAATGATAAGTTATAAAATAAGTGTATTTGATTTCTTCCCTAGCTATAAGCCGTTGTCCACGTATACTTCCCTAATATATATTACTACTCACAATGACGATGAATTTAGTGCCAAACTAATTCCCTTCATGACCACATGCTGACATTACATTTTGCACTGACAGTTTTAGAAGTGGAAAATTTCATTTACACTTCCCTAAAGTACATGCACAATTTTCCTTTTCCTAGCTCTTTGGGACATCATACAATGGCGGGTGGTGTAATTACACCAACCCACAATTCTCCCCAAAGGGGGTTAAAATTATTCCCCCCGCTTCTGGGAAGAATAATGGAAGAATAGACACCCCTGTCCTCAAATCTTAAAAATAGAACTAATAACAAGGTAAATCTCCAGTTCAAATCAAATATTACTTACTCACAGTAGTCGTCATAAATCATACCATAGACATCAATTTTGTCACACACTTCTAAGGCAAACACCATGGTAGTCAATCCTGTTGATACCCAATATCGTGCCTTGTTTTCACGGTTTCTTGGAAGAAAAATAAGTTTATTCAATTCGCGGGCCAACATTCTGTGGCATGCTGTTATCGATTCACATATTTTCGGTTTGAATTTACATAACATATATGGCAGATCTTTTTAAATACCGAAATAATATCGGGTACCGCTGAAGCTTTACGCAAAGTTCTCCAGAGAAGAATCTACAGGTGTACTTTAAAACTACCAATACCCTACGACGACAACAACTAGTACACCCTAAATACCATGTTCCAAAGGAACTCCAAATGGAGTTATCTACTCTATTCCTTGTGGATCATGTGACAACGTGTACAATGGTTGTGATGATATGATGAATGAAACGGGTAGATCATTGAAAGCGACTCGGCTGAGTTAGCACACAGAAATTGGCCATCGCTGAAAGTGCACGCTCAAGGCAAAACAACTATAACTAAACAAAGATGAAAGTTAACGAAAACAACTAAGCAAGCATGATTCGTGAGCACCTAGCATGACTAAGAACCAAAAGAGCAGCGTTGGTGTAACACGTTATATCTGAGAATATCGACTCAACAGAAATCGAAACATAACACCAATTGACTGAAAGGTAACTCATGGAAGTTTGTACATGAAATCTACTACAAACAACTTCATTACGGACAAAGGAGTGGAAATTCCTCATGAATATGGGGTAAACTATTAAAGTATGCCTCCCAACCAATGATCAGGAAACCTAATTACTGGAATGTCCTCACTTGTTTCAAATCAAATCTCCAGCTACGTATTAGGTACTAATATTGGCAAACCAGCATCTTGAAAAATCACAGAAATGTGACAATTATCAATGACTCCGTGGCTATTTTTGTGAGACATGTAATCTTGACTTTTGTTTCGTGGCTGTTTTCTAAGTGAAAATGCAGTTGCGCGAAGATCGTATGGGTTCAATCAATGTTCTTCGCTATTGTTACGAAAACTTCCAGTTTGCTCCAACCATATCCAAATTTTAGGGTTCCAATTCTGTGCATGGACGTAGCCTACACAACCACAAGACCTTGATGAAATCTGTACCACTGTTCACTACAGAGCTGTTTTACTCCACACAAGTGGAATTGGAAATAGAAATTCACACAAGCAAAGGGCATTCCTTTGACATTTGCATCCACCCCTCTACGGAAAATGGCCGTAATGTCAATGACTGAGATTGAATAAACAGTAAGGACTGCTGAAACTGAAACAAAATTAAATCATTTTTTTAAATTTTCCCTGACTCGCGCAACTGCATTTTTACAAAAAGGGTTACAGAGTCATTGATAATTGCCACACCCTTTCATAATTTTGAAACTTGTTGAGTAAAAAGATGTTGTGTTTAACTTAATTACAACATCATGGTGATCAAATACCTCATGCTTTTAACCGATGACTTCATTTTTGAAAAATCCGTTACTTTAGTGTGACCAGCCTGAGAGGAACAATTATTTTTTTGCAAGGAGCAATGCAAAGATTGTACAACAGCATATGGGACGAGGTCCATTAAGAAAATAAAGTGGAAATTCTGATTGTGACAGCTTCCATACAATTGGTATCGAGATACGAATTGGGATAGTGAACTCTGTGGCGGCTAAAGGGTGCCATCTGAGACATCTCATGGGCATCATCTGAGAACATTGGGAGAGAGCGGAGGAGAGGGGGGGGGGAGAGGGAGGAGAGAGAGAGAGCGAGAGAGAGACTGAAAAGTGTTGTGTCATTTAAAGTACCCAATAATCCCACTCTAAGAAGTTTCTATATGCTGCGGCGGGAATTATTGCTAAAACAGATTTATCATTTGTGTTATTTCTAATACGTTGGTATATCACGATAACTGAAGGAAACCGGTCAATGTTTCGATTCATCGTCTCTTTGGTGGCCAAGCAGCATGCTACATCCAGGTGAAATTCCTTGGCGAAATTCTGACAATGAGTAAGCCTTGTGTTTTGACACATAATTTACCTCGTATAACCATGGCTGTTACAATGAGGTGTTCACTCTGGATGTTTTATTTATGAGGCTAGATTACTGCTGTCCGATTCGTGTTCAATCTTTGAGGCATATTTACGTGACCTATGATCCGAAATGTAGTTTTAGATCCGACGTCCTTTTCATATGTTACAGTTGGGGCGGCATTCATTCGTAGACGCAGTCGCGCTATCTATATCATCCCTTCATTTGATCCCTTTAAGTGGCCAGAGCTTGTTACGAAGGCACAAGATGAGCAGTGCTTTTGAAGTGCTTAAATTCAGAAGTGCACGTACGTTGGACACACTAAAATGAAAAAACAAACAGTTATGGTCCACCAAATATAATTGTTTTATGAATAAAGGTGTGAAATCACTGATTCTATGTTGGTTAATATATTTTTTTTAAAAGAATATCTGATTAAACTGTACATGTTCTCCAAAACAAACTAATGAAATAATCAAAATCTTAATAAAAGACATCATGACCCTACGTGACACCTTTAATAGCTTGTTAATAGAAGCATGTTCCCGTCAAGAGTGATCTTGCAAATTTGTTGTAAGATATAGTTATTCTAGATACCTATTGCCAGGACTCGTATCGTATCCGCCTCCTCCCATTCTTCGGTTCGAGTCTTGGACTGGCTTCCTTAGACTAAGGCATTTTCGACCCTTTGCTCTGGAACCACTGTTGACTCTTCTTTAGTATTGTTCAAAATTTATTTATATATTCCTGCCCATTTCGTTTTGTTCTTTCTGCAGTCATGATAAGTACGAGTATACGGTGAATCGTTAAAAAACTGCGATTTTGGCTCAGTAAATGCCCTTCCAGAAGGCCTTGATGTGATATTGTAAAACTTGCATCGGCGTCGGAGCATTCTTACTTTGGGACGTACCGCTGTGGAGGGGCGCCTACCTATTTCCCATCCGGGGGCGAAAATTCTTTACTTATTTAGTAACTTTAATCACATACTTTAAGCCATTATGACATTTTTAACATGTTTGTAAACTACGCAGTTCACAGGACTGCAACTTCCATTTGTTTTCCAAAAAAAGTAGTCCTACACCAGAAGATATTAAAAAAGAAACATTAAGGTTCTTAATGGTTAAGTGGGTGGGGTGGAGAAGGGTGTAACCTTCCGCCGAAGCGCGGAACCCTTGCAATGTTTATTTTCCAAAGCACGTTTTCTCGTGAAATATTGATGGAACAAATTTGAAATTAAGCCATAGGATCACTTTAATAATAATATAGTTATATAGAGATCAACGGTCTTAAAAAGTAAAATTGAGTTAAATAGGGCAAGGTTTTATTTGAAACGAACCCATAAGTCAATTGACCTTGTAGAGTTCATATGGTAGCGGCCGGGGTTGGATGTGGGAGAGGTGGCTCCATTTCGCGCGAAGCGCGGAACCCTTGCATGTTATTTCCAAAGTACGTTTTCTCTTGAAAATTTGATGGAACATTTGAAAATCGCAAAGGTTGACTTTTATATATGAAAATAGTCATTAAATCAACGGTCTTAAACTAAAATTGAGTTAATGGGTAAGATTTATTTGAACTCACCAAAGTCAATTGATCTTCTATCTATCGAACGGCCGCAGCCGAGATGCGATTCACCATGTGCGCCAATTTCTCTGTTTGTCATTAAGTTTGGGGATGTAAGATGGATCCTGCTGGATGTCTCGAGCATCACATAATGTAGTTAAAGGGCGATGACCCCTGTTTTTGGCACGAACTTCCAACATGTTACGTCTGAGACTGCTTGATCAATCGCACGATACAATGACCAGCAATCGTGCACGCGTTGGGCAACGAAGATGAAATGAAGGGATAACTCCATATATCTGTGCTTGGTCTGGGCTCACGCCAGATATGTTTTGAATCGCATAAGAAGCTTAATTGGTGTAGGTGCCATCCAGTCTATCTTGTAGCTCTTTCTTCATGGTCCAGTCTCAGATCCATATCCCAGGATACGTCTCTATTCTACCCAGGCCTAAAAAGCTTGGTTGATTGGAGATACCAGACTTGCCATAATGTGTAGTTTATTGCAGGCATTCCATGCTGTCCTTTTTCGTGACAGGAGTCGTTCTTGCTGTCGGCAACATAGGATCCACAAACTAGCTCTTGAAGTCCCTTGACCTCTTTTTTTTTGAGTTGTCGCATACACCGGCCATCGTATACATGATAGGTTGATGATCAATTCTCGTTGACGGTCATATATTCCGATCTTCTTGGCATTTAGATGTAGGCGACTTTGGTCTGCCGCATTCCGATTGCTGTTAGTAGATCTTAGTGCCCCACATATCAGATCAGGTGTTAGAGCTAGATCATCTGCGTAGACAAGGTCTGTGAGATACTGACTTTGTGACGTCTAGAACGCTTGGGGTTTGATGGTGAGTCATTTGTCGTTCATGATGTCAAGACTCTGTCTGCGGATGTAATCAACCACGACTACAAGAGTAGTGCAGCAAGAGTATCTCCTTAGAGGATTCCAGTAGTTGTTAAGGGGGGGGGGGAGGAACTCCTTTGTGGGCCCTCCCTGGTCTGCACAAAGTTCTATGGGTTCCATACATGATGGCAATTGCCTTGTCAGTCTCATCTGGGACACGCAGAGTATGGCGAGAATAGCAGCCTTAAAACATTGCCCCCCCCTGTTTATGACTGTCAAGCTTGGAAAAATCTACAAACACAATTGAGGTTTCTCTTGGAAGATTCTCAACACTTCCTATGATCCTTCTGAGGCAAGTATCTGGGGTAAAGTGTTGATCTGCCTTTGCGAAAAACATTCGGTTCCGTCTGAGAATGTAATCTATGTGAGGAGTGATTCTGTTGCGGGCCGCATGGCGTTGTAGATCTTAGGCCAGTGGTGACAGTGTGATTCCTCTGTAGTTTTGGGGTTGTTGGGAGTCGCCTTTCTTTGGTAGAGGCGTGATGAATGATGTTGCATGGAATAGCCGGAGTCTTCCAGATTACTGCAGGAATGTGTCGGGCCAGGTGTCTTGGTGTTGTTCAGTTTCTTCGGGCAGATCTTAAGGCTCCTCTATAGTGAAAGGTCCAGTTTGGAGGGGAGGGTGTCTGCTATCTTTGTGATGAAGAAAGGTTTCCAAGGTTAGTGTTTTTGGGCGGTTACTGGCTTGCCAAGAAGAGAACTAAAGTGCTGAAACCATGTGTTAAGGCGCTCATCAGTTTTTCAAGAAAGGGGCACAGACCTAGTGCCGAGGAGCTTAAAATTACTTTTTGCCAGTGCCTCTGCACCTTTCTACATGCTTGTGCTGGATTTCCCCAGTGGATTTCTCGTCCCTCTGGGTGCTCCCTACTCTACCTACTTTACTCCTTTCATCTCTATCCATCCTTTTGCAACCCAGTTGTCTAGGATAGGTGAATCAATTTGTTGGCTCGCCAGATGAGCCAATTAGGTTGGTTTGGCAGGTTGGTTTTATGGTTTGTCTGGGATTCTGGAATTTCTGTCCCAATGTAGGATTTAGAGGCGCCTAATCCTCGGGATAATCACGGCTCAATTAGTGTGCCTATCTGGGTACAAGACACAGATCCCTAGTATGTAAAACAGGTGTGTACCAACTGGTGCTGTGACTACTCCTTCTCTCTTTATCCCTTTATTGAGTTAAATAGGTCCATAGTTATTTAGGTCAACCCAACTATCGTGAAATAGTACCTGCGGCCTTGGGTGTGTTCGTGTGTGCGAAAAATGCTAAGGGACCATCCCTGACAGAAAAGGCCCTGCTGCCTTGCAGAGTGTCATCGTGAAAGACAAGCATAAGGGACCTTCCGCCAACAGAAAGGTAGACCTGGCGAATCCCAGCTACTATTTAGGTAATTGACAAGATGAATTGTTTACACCGTAGCAGCCAGGGTTAACGCCCCTGATTTAAAGTCTGTACCTTCTGAGTCAACATTGGTCTATACCATACGCATGATGGTTGGTCCTAAAGCCTACTGGACGGTCCACCCCTGAATATTGGACAAAAGAATACTGAGCACTATGTTAGACGCAAAAATGCTTTCAATCATCACACATTTAATGTCCAGACACTATCAACAACCGCCAAGAAAGAAGAACTCGTAACATGAGCCAACTGTATGACATCGTGTCATCTGTCATACAAGAAACCGCTTGTTCACGTGAACCCCTACTACGGAGAATAACCTGGCTATGCACTTATTACAGCCTCTGCCTGGAAGAACCAGAGAAATGCAGCTACATGAGGATGTGGGGTTTCTTTTATCAACAAAGGCTCTCAAGTCATGTACCAACCTTTCAACCTTTGAGCGCCTCTTGAAGCTTACACTGACGGGCAAACCTGAAACAATAGTCATTTGCTGTAACAGCCCCCACAACGACGATCCAGAAGAAAACTGTCCCTGTCACTCAACCATGAACTTACCTTGCCACCAGTACAGCCGGATGTGTACCCCAGCCCTACTCTTTCTTTATCATCCCTGAAGATTACAATGCTAAAGCTTGTGCCTAGACCGCTGTTCACTTGCACAACGATTCCAACAGAAATGGAATGTACCTGAATAATGACTTCATGGCACACATTTTAACCTGTTGCACTAACACAAGATACCAAAAATCAAGCAGTGACTGTGTGACTCACGCCGCCCAAATGTAGAACTTGTCCAACTGGCCTACATTCTGGTCAGAGATATGTGGATTAACAGCATTAAGAACTCAAGAGCCTACAACACTTTTGACGCTGTTAAGTCTGATCACAAAATTGTCTCTTGCAGGAGGCCAGCTAGGTTTATCGTCAGAGTAAACCCCCTCCCAGAGATCCCATGAAAACAATTGACTGTAGAATGTAGTGGGGGATCCAAGCTTGGTGAGCAGTATACTGTTAGCATTACATCACAGGTTCAACACTGTTGATGAGCTCGAAGTCAAGAATCTCCAGCACAGTATATGATGTCCTCACTATCAGCCAACAAAGAAGTTGCATTGGAGATGCTACCTAGAAGAAGAAGACGACTACTGCCTTTTCCCTCAAACGATCAAAGCAGCAAAGCCAAGAAAAAACTGATTCTTGCAGCCAAGAACACCGTACTAAATCCACCAGAAGCTCTAAGCGCAACCTTGATCGGCAAGTCTGCACTTGATGATGCTTACACTGTGGTGCTTGAGGAGCACGTTAAGACCAAGGCTGAAGCCCTTGACACCCTACATCTTGAAAACAGCTGCTGCTGTTGGAGACACGAGGGAGCTGACTGTTAGAAGGGGCTACCCCACCTATAAGAATCAATTGATCTTGGAGAGTTTATATTGAAGCGGCAGGGGTGGATGTGAAGGTTTCCCTTCACACGCGGCGTGGAGTGCTTGAAATGCTCATTTTCCAATTCACATTTTCCAGTGGAGCTTTGATGATATTGAAGTATAGAGTGCCATTGCGTACTTCTTCCGATAATGTTTCTTTCAAGGTCATTATCAGTACTACAGGGTGCATTGCCGATTAGACGCCACAGTTTTGTTTTCAAGGGCGGCGGCAGTTTATTCCTTCACTGGACAGCCAGTAGGCTATATGGGGGCGTCACTAGAACATTTGTGTGTGTTCAACGTCGACTTCAGTCATGCCGTTCTCATTTAAGAGGAGCCATCGTTCACCTATCTTCTGCAAGTGTGCTCTAACAAGCGGGTCAGTTTATTTTCACTTTTTATGGTGACTATAGGGGCGCCATTCCTTAGTAGAGTTCTGCAAGCAATAGAGACCAGTGTTAGTTCAAACTTATTGTTGGGTGAAATACCAGAGGCGCCATTGCAGGTTCTTGCAAATTCTAGCTGGTGTTTCTGTAAGACGACGGGGGGGGGCGCCAAGCAGAGGGGCACATTATTGGGACGTACCTGTACTCTGTCCGCCCCGGTCCGACGCCAATGAAAAACTTTCCCATTACCATTCTGGCCTTGTGGCTTCTTCACTTTGCTTTGGCTAGTATACCAACATTCAAGTACAAGCTCATACACAAATGCAAAGTTGAGTTCATTTTCCATTTCCAGTGGTTTTACATAGCATATGGAACCTCAATTCACATGTTTAATTACCGGTACCGTAACAATACACCCTGAAGTATTATAAAATTCCCCAAATTTCGTTTTTCAATTGCCAACCTTCCCCCATGCAAGAAATTTTTCTCTCTTTCTCAAATAATTGAAGTTTTACTGCATTAACTTAAATACAAATTAAATTTACCTTGTTACCGGGGATAGACTCGTCCCGCTCCTTTCCAAAGTCTTAGTATCTAATACTTTTGACAATGGCGGCGGCTTGCCCTCGTTGCTAAAAACAGAACGTTGTCTGATGCATTTGATGGTTGATATTCCTCTATCACGTATATTCATATTTAAACTGGTTCCTTTACTTTCCGATATTGGGATGTCGATAACTTGTAAACAGCGTTCCCCAAAATATCCTACAACAAAAGATAAATATATCACCATGCAGAAGTCATCCAGAGAAAGCACTGGTTTTGAAAAGAAAGGTTTTTTATTCAAACATGAAATGAATTAGTCAATTTGACTTGGTTTATAGCTTTTGTGAAAAGAAGCTGTGTCCAATTTCGTTTGTGGTTCAGGTGTCGTCTTGTACTTAATCTATAATTAATCGTTTTCTATTGCTCTTTTAAGATTATACAACAATACAAATTCCTTCAAATTTGATAATGAAATAATATTTTTTACAGAACGCAATATTATTTCATGGAGAAAAGGGGCATTTCGGGATCCACACCCTCGTGTCCTAGACGTTACCCGTAATTGTATAAATGTCGTCGGCCTATGTATTAGTTTGTGCCTAATCTTACGTGCATATCAAATATATTCTACGTAGAAGATTTGTAACCATGAAAAGCAGAAGGCCTCTGGGGCAGCGTACTACGAAATTCGCTTATAACTCAATGGGTCACCTTTTAAAACGGATCGCCAAGGAGTCGGTAGATTTCAATAGCAATATTCACCATTGGGGGCTGCGGCCATCGCCAAACTGCCAATGTGGTTCTCCATCACAGACTGAGGATCACATTCTCACAATGAGTGCCTACCTTTCGTCCGCCGGTGGATACAGATAGCTCAAACCCCCAACCAATCCACAGTGAGTTGTGCTCCACGTTTACAACAATTTAGCTAATGCACTCATACGCAAGAGAGAAGAAGACTAACAGACCATCAAGATCCACTACTGTCGTAGGAGCTGTCGTCCCGGAGGTGTGTAGGGTGGATCAGGCCAGTTAACTATAATGAGCGTGAAATCTATTAACCACACTCAAAAATAACGATAAACCAAAAATGTTTTTTTTGTTCCAAGTCTTTATTTGGATTATGTTATACGAATTGATAAAACAAAGTCAAACTGGGACCCACCAGAATTGTGGGTAAAGAGGTTTACTTTGGGAGGGAGTCATTATTTACACAGGGGGAATGGAGGATTGAGGGGGACCAGAACAATTTTGTAAGAGAGAGAGAGGGGGGGGGCGTGAAATTTTTCATAAGCGATGGGGGGGACAGAACTTTTAAATGGGAAAAATCGCATGATAAGTTGCCCCCCTGATCAGCTGATTCCAAATTTCGTGAAATTTGAAATCGGATAGTGCAGTGAGGGGGGGGGGACGCGAAAATTTTTGCGAAAAAAGTTGAATCCTCCATCCCCCTGGCATCAATAATGACCGCTCCCTATCTTAATATTTGCACTCTCGCCGACCTATCTGCAGACACGCTAAACTCTCCAGTTCCCATTCAAAATCTACAGAACCCCCATGGATACTGCCTGGCTAGACATTCCAAGACCAGATCACCTCTCTATTACACTAAGACAGAACTACCACCTAGAATCTCCCACGCAAGGATGGGTCACCTTAAACCGGATTGGCAGGAGTCGGTCGTCTTCAATAGCAATATGCACCGATGGGGGTGCGGCCATCGCCAGCGGCCAATGGGTTCGCACAAAGACTGCGGAGATCACATCTCAATGAGTCCCACCTTTCGTCCGCGGGGGATACAGAATTCAACCCCACCAATCAACCAGTGAGTTGGATCCAACGTTTACAACACATTAGCTGCTGCCTCATACGCAACAAGAAGATGCATTCTGATTTGGAAACCTGTGAGATGTGACCAAACGGAACTTGGAGGCCTATCCCAACACCAAAAATGAGGCTTCGACGTTTTCAGAACATAATTTTTAATTTAATTTCGTACCAGGAGCATTCGAATTCGTCCTTGAGAAAAGTCCATTAAATATGTTGTACATAAATTTCATCAATAGTTATTACTTTTCATGATATGATATGAGACGACGTCAACGACAATGACAACGGTGACTACAGTTTGACTTACCAACATTAAAAACTGTTTGCAGTGCCATTTCTTGTTTCCCGGACTATCTGTAATAACAGATAGAGAGAGGCTACGTCATTTTAGTTGGATTTAATACGTACTTTCATTTTTTCCCTTTTCAATGCAATTCTCTCTCGAAATTAAATAGCAGAAGAACTACTTTGCGAATTCGCCAACAATGGCGTATTGAGGAAGTTGTGAACAAGTATTACAAACCAAAATTATTATGGTTATGGCTGATGCCAAACCTTTGGAAAATGTCCAGAACAATAGACATTTCTTAAAGGGACATTTCGTGATCGTCCCCGGCCTTGTCCTCCTGTCCTACCTAAAAAAAAAGTTGAGATTGTTTTATCATCGGAACCGTTGGTGTGTGCACATTCTTACGTGCAAATTCGATCTCTCTTAAAGGAAATTCGGTATTTAGGATTTTCTGTCCGTACACGGACCGAAATTACCACAGTAGTCAATGATGTTAAAATTTGCGAATAACATCAAAAACGCACCGTCATAATCAACCACAATTTTGGAATAAGCTTTTTTGGGGGATATCTAGCGAATATAAAACAAAAATGAGGTGCTAGGATCGCGAAATGCCCCTTTAAACTATATAACAAAAATAGAATCATGTGCTTCGCCCGAAGAGAAGATCCAAGATTGTTTTTCAGAAATTCGTGTCTAACTCATTTAAGGGACACTAAATCAATAGGCATGTCTACATCTTGATGGAGAACATAATCTTTTTAGTGGGTATATACATGGGAGATGCATTTTTATGTCTAACTGACAAAGTCGGCTCGAGGGGCGAGGTGGCCGAGCCGGTCTAAGGCGTGACCGTCGGCAGGGTATAGATCGATTGACAAGCGGCAGGTCTAAGATCGACCAGCGGCCCGGGTTCGAGCGGTCTAAGGCGCTGGACCTTCGGCAGGTCATAAGAGCGACCAAAGCGGTCCGGGTTCGAGCCCCGCAAGAGTCGGGTTATTGGTCATACTCAAATAGTTCCTATAAGGTCGGAAATTGCATAATCACACAGCATTTATGTAGTGGAATATGGATTCTCCTAGCTCCCCCCATGCCGTAGAATGTGCAGGTTGCAGGGGGTGCCCCCGGCGCCTCATGGTTCGGAATTGAGTCCTGTAGCTGCGGTTCCCGTGTGGTCAGTGGAGTCAATCCTGATCACGTAAAAAGCTTGCAAGGACCTTATCGAAAAGAGTAGGGGAATATCCCGGGTCTGTTACCTACACTCATCAATCTAGGTACCAGAGTCCTGTCGGTTGGCTCCAATGAGGGCGTTGGACAGTAACCAAGACAAGACAAGATGGACTTGTCTTTTCATCAGGTATGATTAAACTCAACAAAGTATGGCTAAGACGTAAATGTGTTTCTTTCCTTTCCCATAGAAAAAGAAAAAATCTGTAAGAAATTTTACTTATTGATGGATAGAGATCTTGGGATATGCAGCACCAAGAAGCCTTGGATAATGAAATAAGCTTGCAGGTTGGAATAGAGGCAAAATGATAGGAATGACTTTTATGCTCATTAATAGTCATAGGAAGGTTCTTAAGCAATCCCTAATGCATTATGATTTGGAAAAACCTGGTTGGAGTGTGACCCCAAACGGAGCCTATTCCCAACACAAACGTGTGCAGCTGGAAAGGGGTGTTTGAGATCAACTTTGGTTTGGTATGGACCATATTTGACTTAGAATATTTTTCCCAGATTATTTGTGCTCCAGACAATAATGCTTAGGCCATATGGTCCTAGGGCATAATTTCGGGCAAAATCTATCGAGCGTTCAGACACTGCTCTTTCCAATGGCATTTATAGTTTCGGTGGATTCTGCTGTAGTTTTTTTACAAGCACAACAACGAAAATTAGTAATTTTTTTTAAACAGCCTGTACCAACGTAATGTTGTTTATTCATAGTACCATAGCTAGAGGTTGGTTAATGGCCCCAGCTGGAGCAAAATCGTGCATTTCTGGTAGATGTGTAACAATCATTTGATACACTGCTTAGCTTCACTTCCGTTAGTGCCGGGGGGGAGGCGGACGGGGGGCGGTTCATGGGCGACCCCCCAAGGGAAACCACTATCCAGGGAATTTGTGTACAACGAAATTTATTACAACATGTAAAGGTCATAAGACACCCCAAATCAGCAATAAAAATGATTTTTTTTATTTGGGCATGCATAAAACCATGTTTTATAAACACGCGAAAAATGGGCACAAAAAGACGGAAAATTCCAAATGAGCATTGCGCTTACATCAATTTTTTGAAAACTTTTATTTGATTGTTGTATCTACTCTAGAAGACTCAAATTAATATATTAACACCAAACTTGCAGTTTTAGGGAATCGTATTTTTTCAGGGTGTTGCAAAATACACTCATTTGCCATAAACTTTGTACAGTAACGGTTTTTACCAACGCCACAATGAAAATTGTGTGTTTTCAGCAAAAAGGGTAATTAATTTATGTTACATTAATAACGGTTTACTTATATGTACGAACATATATCAGCAAAAAATGCTTGGTTCTTTGATTTTTTAAATATTAATATTCTCAGATGACTTCCGTTATGTGCCCAAGGCGGGGGGGGGGGGTCCACGGGACCCACTCATAATTAAACTCGTTAACGGCTTGGCCGAATTTAATTTTTTGGTATGAAAAGAAGGCGCATTTAAAAGTCATGACCATTACAAACAATTTCGGCGCAAAACTCAAACACGTAAATCGGCCATCCGCGATGAAAACAAATGGAGGGTCCCTAGGAACATCCCCCGGTAAAAAAACTTTGTACATATAACCAATTATTTCAAAAACAGGGACCCCAGCTGGATTAGACCTGTGGTAGCCATGGTGGCCAGTTTTTTTAAAATGGCGGCCATACACATATTCAATGTCTCATATCTCGGTTAATAACATGCATATGTGTGCTCCTTTTACCGTGTTTTGAATGCAAGGGTATCCAATAGAAATTTAAAAAAATACATTATATCAGAGTATTTTGGTTTCAATATGGCTGCCAATTGGCTAAGAATTGGCATTGTCTTTATATCTTGTTGAAAATGATTTTGACTTGATATTTATTTCTAAACTTGTGTTTTAAGGCAAAAAATCGATATGACAATTTTTGAAATAACCTATCCTTGTGTTCTTGAATAGGACAGCCATTTTGAGCATGTTTTTTTAGGGAATAGCCCGTCTATTAACTTTAGAGATGATATTAGGCAATTGCAAGGTCCCTGTAATTTTTCAAATTAAATAAAAAAGGACTACTCCTGGAAGCACTATTTTAAAAATAAGCGTGGACACAGTGCCGAAACTATAAGTTCTGAATTGCCACAGGATCTAAAAATCCGATCCAACTAAAAATGTATGCAGCTAAGTGTGCATTAAAATAATTGAAAAGTGAACCATGCGAAGAAGGTCTAATAATTATAATGTATTCAGGGGCGTCATCACGGTGCGGGGACGATGGGGACCTACTGTGGTGTTCTTTTAATATCACTTACTTACGTCGATAGCGTCTTTTGGTTATCTTTTGTTTTCCCGTGCTTTATCTACTACGAATCGGGGTTTTGTTAGAGGAGGAGACTGGGGGGGTTATTTTAATAACAGCTCTGAGCTTGTTTATTTGTAAGAACAGGCACACTCGGAAGCTGGGGTCAAAACTGAACGCGCGGGTCACGGTGAGAGTTCTAGAAATACAATGTACTGACATTAGGATTATAGCGGCGGCGATCTGTAATATATACTGATGGCAAATTAAGATACAATTATTGGTGTCACACTATGGAACGTATGTATGTAGAAATATAGAGCGGTGTGCTTACTGTAAATGAACATTCAAAATTGATGCTTCTTCTTACTGAAACATTTCTCATATATATAGACCATGACACAATTTATTATTTTTACAGCAGCAAACTATATGATATAATTCAGATATTCAGATTATTTTTTCATACTTTCATTGGCTAAAATTTAGGGTGGGTCTTCAAGATAATAATAATATTAAAAAAAAGACAACAATGAAAAACAACAACAGAAACCTACCCAAGAAAATTTTATTTGGTGATATGACCAACCTGGTTGACTATAGAAGGTTCCTCACCCCCCCCCCCAAAAAACTTGGTAATAAGCAGTTTAATCCCTCTTGAGATGAAGCTTGCAGAAGCTACCCATCCTACGGCCGTCATTTCCATTTGAAATCAATGTTCTGTTTCCACAATGTCCGACATCACCCCGATACAATAAGATATTTTGGAAATATCACTACATCAGCGTTAGTGTTAGGGATTGAATAGGGTTAATAGTATTTATTCCGATAGGCTTGGTTGATTTCTTCATTCAAATTACTCCAAGGATATACCAAAAAACACTCGATACTTCTTTGCTTCGTATTAAAGAAAAGCACTGATCAATCAACCATCTAGTTACTGGGAGGTTAATGGCCAGAGCAATCAAATAACCCATTTGGTTTGGTTAACGATGTCAATGGATGTGACAATGAGACAAAAGTGTTTTTAAATGTGTTAAATTTAAATTGCGACAAAATTTATTTTTCGGTTCAATACAATTCCAGAATGTTGTACCCAAAAAAAACAATGTTTTCAAAGTTATTAATATATCATACTCTAAGTGGATAAGATATAATCAATTCGCTATGACGGCGTTCGTAAAAATAACAAGCTTTCGAGCTTGATGACTTGGTTATCTTATCTCTCGCGGCCTAAAGGCCTCTCGAGCTACTTAACTAGTCATCAAGCTCTCAAGCTTGTTATTTTAACAAACGCCCTCTAGCTCATTGATGATGCTTATCTAATGACAAGACTTGACTGAGGTGTATACATAATGATATGTCTAAACATATCAGTAAAATTGAATTTTGTCTAAACATGTAATATCGAGTCACAAAATACTGTTACAGTTTTTGGTCTTTATACCTTAATTCTCACCTCAGTTATCGCTAGAAAGGTGAAATTGTCATTCAGATCCACTGATCCATTCCCATTGCTAGCGGGTATATATGCCAGCCTTTGCATTTAATTATACATCGACAACTGATGATTGTACGATACGGGTCGACAAAAGTAGTAGGAAGAGTAACCCATGACATTTGGGCATTTCGAAAGCAAGCCCCAAGTCTGCTGGATTTGGCAACTTTGGTGCTTTGATAATTATCTTAACAATAAATATATGATCTGCCAAGTATTACTACTTACAACAAATGTGGGGCTAGTGCATCTTGTGTTGGTAAATGTTTTCCAATTTCCTTTCACTTACCAATGCCACATTAACGCTGTTGAATAAAGCAAAGTTTGAAAATGGAGTCTTTGAAAGACTGTGAATCGAATTAGGTTGACCCACATACATTAGATTTTATTGACAAGCATTGTGTGAACTGTGTACATAAAAAAAAACACAAGGCGTTAAAAGGTTGAAGCGAAATCCTTAGGAAATATCTGAGTCGGCCTTTATAAATACTCCCAAATTTCCATATTTACCATAAGGAGTATTAACTTCTTACCGCATCTTGTCTGCAATGCCTCCTACGTTGCGTCTTTATTATATATTCCTGAGTAGGAGAGTTTTAACCATAAGCAGCAAAACACATGCTTTTGTAAAAAATATACCATGAAAGAAGAGAAAGAAAACCACTACCAATATACACATGTTGAATACCGTGAAGAATCAATAGTGAATGGCTATTGCTATTGAATTGAGCCATTGACATTTTATATGGTCAGTGGAAATTAATTATTATTAATTTCGCACGACAGTTTCTCCGAGCTTCTAATATATTTGAAATTAATTATGTAATGACTTTTAGATTAGTGCCCTTTCATGCATGTTATTAATGGTATGTTCATTGGGGAGGGAAAGAAAAGTAGCGCCGACGGTGTGATCGCTACAGTATTAATATTAAGCGCACTTGTTTCTGTTACTATAGCGGATAATTCTTCAAAATGGAGTATTTATACTAAATTTAAATGGTATACTAGTATACGGTTGTTCTGCATGGATGTATGTTTACATCAGATGGTGAATTTAGATCGTGTAATAGCATGACCAAATTACAAAGTAATCATCGAAAATGAAGTCATCGTAGATCGCCTATATGTAACAGTGAAACATACTGGAATGGGGAGTTATTTTAGCTTATTTTATTTCTTTATCTTGATATAAAGTTCGCGATAACTCCATGTCCATCGCTACACAATCATCTAATACTCCCCCTTCTGCATGTTCGTGGAGCATTAGGAATACAGCTCATAAACGCTGCCAAGTTTGACAATCGCCATCATTTTTATTTATTCGTTATTCGAGAGCTTCTAAGACAAGCCTACTAAACTCATAGCCAACACAACCATTTCACCCCATAGCCGGTTAGTTTCCCAACTGCGGGCGCCAGGGGGGGGGGGGGCAAATGGACAAAAAAAACATGGGGGGGGGGGGGCAATTGCCCCCCCAAATTTTTTTCTTGCCCCCCAGTTGCCCCCCTGGTCGAAAGAAAAATGACGGTTTCGGGCAAATTCAGTGATTTTGGGGTCCAAAAATCAGCGATTTTGGGCCAAAATTGTGAAAAATTTCAATTTTCATATTTTGCCCCCCCCCCCCGAATTTCACTTTTGCCCCCCCAAGATTTCACTTTTGGCCCCCGTTTGCCTTTGTCCCTGGCCCCCCCCCCCCAGAAATAGGTCTGGGTGCCGCCACTGGTTCCCAAAGGTACATAAAGAGTCCCAAGAGAAGTTATAGCGTCTTCGGTATAGATCACGGGATGCTAATAATTCGTTTCAAGAAGCTTCGTTTATCCAGATTTTGTTTTAACCTCTGTTAAAAGGTCATACCATCAGTTTGTTATGTGGTTAAGTTTTCCTTTTGTGAGGCAATTCCGGGTAATTATTTTTTTCAATTAGTGGGCCCTCCGGTTTCCTTCTCATAAAGGTTCTTTCGTGTTTATTTATTTGTGTTTTGATTCGCTAGATTAATCCGCAGAAAAAGATTATTTTTCCAAATTCAGTTGATGTTTGATTTTGCGTTTTGAATGTTATGACGAATAGTTGTATCGCGCTGCAATAGACCACTGTGTGGTAATTTCTGTCCGTTTACGGAACAGCAAATACAAAATTACGAATTCTTCTAGAGTAGATCGATTTTGCACGTATGATTAGGCACACAAGCCATATACATGTAATTGGGCCAACGGTTCAAATGATAAAAAAAATCTCATTTTTTAGCCTAATCGCAGGGCATGAGGCTGTGGATCATGAAATGCCCCTTTTATGTATATTATAATTTTAGCTCAAGACCTAAATCGTCAGTAAAATTCTCTACATTATAATCCACAAAATGTAAAATAATCTCGTTTTTGCTTTATTGCTGGAGTACAGACTTACAATTCCCATCTGTAAAGTACTAAAATTTATTCTACATAGATCAATAACACATCATGGATCCGTTTTTGTTGTCCCGTAATAATGTAATTTTAATTACTTATATTGCTATATGACTCGTTGTAATGGTGGTTTCACAAATTAAAACTAAGTTATCAAATTTTCTCTGGGAGACCATTACAATTATCCTAAGCATCTTTTAAAAGTTTTCTATACCCACGCAATTGATAGTTTAGAACGAGAGCAGTTGAGCTATAAAAATATCTGGAGGTGTATTTTCTATAGATCTTGCGGACTCGATACTGTAATAAAAGAGGGTGGTGTTCCAGGCACCAAAGCGCTCAATCCACCACCACCAATACTGTGCACGTCCTAAAAACGTTGATGCCGATCAACCAGGATGCAGCCACGTTACGTAATAAAAATTGGAAATTTACCTTCTTTGGTACACCAAAAAGAGGAAATTCTGAGTTTTACAAGTATACCATTCTCAGTGATAAGCAACACGGTTTTCGACGTGGAAGATCTTGTGAGACCCAGCTCTCCGGACTTGCAAATGACCTTGCTGAAATCCTTGACAATCGTGGTGGCCAGATAGATCTTTGCATCGTGGATTTTAGCAAAGCTTTTGATGTTGTCCCCCACAAACGTTTATTAGCAAAATTATACTATCTTGGCATCAGACACAGTACTTATAAATGGATCCAGGGATTTCTTTCGAAAAGATCTCAGAAGGTTATCATTGATGGTAAACACTCGTCGTGCTCCCCCCGTCATTGCTGGAGTAGCCCGGGGAACTGGACAGTATTAGGGCCGCTGTATTGCTATATTAAACATGTTGTACGATCTCCCGGGCATTGTACATCAGAGGTAATAAGATGTTCGCAGACGAATAATTTTGTTCGCCAAATGATTCTGCATGACTGGCCAACATCCTTCAAAATGATATCAATCGGCTCTGCAATTGAAATTCAATAAATCAAAATGTTTCATCATGAGAATGACACATACGAAAAATTCCCGGCTACATCAGTATTTTCATGGGAGATTCAGCTCTACAGCTGTAAGTTAAATCACACCTTATACCTTCGAGTGGAGCTGTCTAGTGATCTAACATGGGCGAAGCACATTACCCAAACTGCAACTGGGCATGCTGGGAGACACTAGAAGCTCGTAGGGCCCCGTAGGGAAAAAGCTCGGCTGATCAACACCACTCCAAAAACACCTGGATTCACATACCAACCACCATTGGGCACTCACACTGAAAAACTGGGGTGTTCAACATTTTAACACCCAAGTCTGTGTCAAGCGTGTTGGTGTTGTTACTCTCTGGTGTTGAATTTAGAATTTAACAGATCCCCTGATGTTGCTGTTACTTAATTATAACATTGTTATCTATTTATGATTTTTTTAAAGGCAAAGGCAATATAACAAACACCCAAAATAATACAATATCACAGGTTACAAAATGTTAACCACAAAGTTAAAGGTTTTTTCAGTCAGTGCCCCAGATATATTCACAACCAGTCAACATTATATGACTTTTACTTTACTCTACTTCTACCTCCCGGAGAAAATCCTGACCCCAATGATGTCACACCAACCCAAATATTGATGCTTTTTCTCGTCCCTCCTTGTAGCCTTCACAAATCACATCAATTCTATTTTTGCATTTCCTGGGACCTTTAAAGGGACCTAATGGCATGAAAAAAAATGACTAATGAAAGGAAACCCTTACTGATATCACTTCCACGAGTTGAAAACATTGGATGTTTTAACATTCTGTAAAAACGTAAAAACAGAAGAGTTCGGGGGGGGGGGGGGGGGAGGTGGCAGTGTTGTGGCAATTACCGCCAATCCTTATCCTCGCACTGCGCTACCATCGAATTGAAAGCCACTCCTTCTGTCCAAGCTTTTAAGACCTTGCTGGAAGGGAGCAAAATTTAGTGACGCACCAGGGGCGATTTGTGTTGCGGATACTAACAAGATCAAAAAATAAATGCCACTCTCCAGGGTATGCTGATGCAGGAAATCCGAAATGCCCAATCGGCAGGTCCGTGTCCTGCACCCGCGATGCCGAATTGAATTCCCTGTTGCTATTTAAGCTGGTATGTCCAGGGGGGGGGGGGGGGTAGACATGCCACCTACAGCACAGCAAGTCCAAACGGCTCAACTTCTGGTGCTAGTCTGTTTCCAAAACTTAACGGTAGGAGTGCGCTCTCATTCGCATATCAAACGGTTACACACACACAGACTTGACTAAAAATAGGCCTGTCACGAATATTTAAATCTAATGACCGTTATTGGAAATTACAACTTTTTTGCAGTGGGGTTCATCCACTAACCCCGACGGATTTTGAAACCAATATTTTTTCTTAATTTATCATGATATTACTAAGATCTTTTGAACAAAGGTTTAAGAGAGATTTTTTAATTCACTGGGACCGAGACTGCCATAGTAAATGTACGTAGCAGTTCCACAAATTACCGTTGGAAATCCCCAATGCCCCAATCGAGCCGATCGTGTCCTCCTACGCCACCCCTGTGTAAGTCTATACTCCCCTGGTGTCTGACATACTTCCGGGTTTGCCGGGAATAAACACTTTGCCCTGCAATTTTGCAAAACCTATACGGACGGGTGTCATGAGGTCATTGATTGTCATGTGTCTCGCTGCACGTGGGATGTGAAGTAGTACAGGGAACCTTACGTCGTTTTTGACATGGTGGTCGGCACGACGTAAAGTAAAGGCCAATAATGCATTGAAAAAGCCCGTAGTAGCAATCAAGCACTGTATAAGAGGACTTGTCGACGCAGTGCTGCGTCGGAAGTCAATACACTATAAGAAAAAATAAACCCAAGGCCGCAGTATTTATCATGCACCTACTTGTACGTGTTATTATCTCTGCAATTCTGTTATTCGATGAAAATAAATATTAAGTCTGTATTTTGGAGATATTCTGTCGGGATTCGTGCCTACACGATTTTGACTTATGTTGTCATACTAGAAATGAGGGGTGATTCGTAAATGTGAATGCAAAAACAAAAGAAATTTTGATAAATGACGTCGTATGACATGCCCGCGAAATTTCAGTATTTTTGACTCGTTGTACTAGTGAAGTGTAGTTTGATCTGTCATAACCATGAATTAAACCTATTTCTGGTAAGTCCATTTTGTCCGGCCGATGCTGATGTAACCGTACACTAGCATACAGTATAACTATAAGCCATGGCAGAAGAAAGTAAAAGTTCACTCGATTTAATCATGTACTCATTACACAGACTAGTTTTTATCGGCACTGTCCGTAACATGGGTCAATCAAGCATATTTCCATTTGCATGCTGTCAACTCACAGACTCCAGGTGTGCAGGAGAATTAGTCCTCCGGGCTCACGTCCGGGAACAATGGCGCGCAAGTAGCGCAAGCGATTCGTTGAATTCTTCACGCCAAACGTTTAGTTTCACGCTTTGATACCTGCCGGACAATACTTTCACACCGGCCTCATCTGAATTCAACCCTTAGGGCCTAGGACTTTAGGATCTGTGTAACAGAGGAGGGACGATAATCATCTGGGATAAGAATTTTAGTATTCTGCCACAGGACTCGAATGCGGCAACGTAACGGAAATAAACGGCATGTTAAAGGTGCCGAAGTTTAAGTTGGTGCAGAATACTAAATCATCCCATCATGTGATTTTTTTTCAGGGATAACCTATAGTTCCGATGTCCGCCTTTGTCACTGCTTGTGCTAATTGAGGAAATAAGGGTTTTTAAAAAGCATGTTAAAGAGACACTGGAACCTTTGGAAAAATAGTGGCGCATCTAGTTGTAAGCATAACTTCACATTTGTCTTTAACATGTTGGCATTTAACCTACCTCAACTTTGTCAATCTTCAAAATCCCTCTAAAATGTACGATTCACCCTGTTTTCACTATTCAAACACAAATTGAGATCTAATAATGCGATGACATATGTGAAAAAAAATTAAAGAATTAGAAATTAAAAATTTTGAAGAAAATTGCAACTTACAATCACTTCTGCACTGAGAGGTTGAGAAAGGGTGTTTCTCCCAAAAAATGATGGATTTCTACTTTTTTAGAAAATTTTGAGATTAACGATTAAAAGGTAATTTTATTATCTAAGGAACATATAGCAACTTTGGTATTTGTTCGTCTGCAGTCTGCCAAAGTCGGCTCTTGAAATGCCTGTCATCTGGTACAGGGCAAAGGTATTCCATGTGTTTTGCAAATACTACATTGTTAATGGAAACATTTTAAAGGGACTATGGGAGTTTATGCTTAGCTAATAGGGCGCACTAGATTGTAAAAAATTGAATTTTTGCATGGTTGTAAAGCTTTTAATAAGCCCTTTCGCAATTTCAGGAAATAGTCATGGACGCGTTGCATGTCAAAGGTCATTTGAGGTAAACATCAGTGGGCGTCCTTGGCCAACGCAGTGTGTCACCACAGGCCCAGAAAATGAACCGTGACATTCTGTAAAACATCAAAACTTTGCTCCGGGAGAATTATCTGGTCACTGGAGTCTCTATAAAGTTTGATAAAACTTAATCCAGAGTATATAAGATATATATGTTTTACCATAACATATGTTCAAATTCTCGAATAAATGTTTGTAAAGTGCAGTAAAATCAGGTGTGATTATTGCGCATCCGAAGCTTGTCCGATCGCCACTTTAACCAAATGAACAACGCTGGCAGATCCTGTGTATTGCCGGGTCTTGCCTTGCATTGTGGGTGTACAACTTCTATAAACAAATCTGAATAACATATAATTCACAAAAAAATGGTATAAATGGTGTAAAAGGCGAAATTGCTGCATTTTTGAAGATTTGTGAATTTTTCAATACCTTTTTACCTTTGAATGTTTATTTTTCACCCTAAACCCCTGATGAATCTCTTGTGATCATGTTTTTTAGGCACATTGAAATGTATACTTTTCCAGTGGATACCAACACATGGGCCTATGGTGTACCGCATTTTTCCGCAAATGCCTTTAAAACATAATGCATGTTGGTTCGATTAGGCATTTTTGCTGGTTTTTCACATAAGTGTTCTTATGGAATTCCAAAGTATTAAATTTGAATTTATGCATGCGATGGATGCTCATTACAATCAGAAAATTAATTCGTTTTCTTCCAATAAAAATTGGATTGCACTTATTATAAAGACCATACTACTAAAATTTTTTGTTTAGGCTTTTTGAAAATTTTTTAACTACTTTTTAATAACATTAAAGGTGCAATGCGAATTTCAAATAACAGGTGTCCTTAAAAATGTGAAAATTCTGATTTTTGCATGGTCGTAAAGCTTTCTCTCAATAATATCCCCACCTGAAAGGATTAGCTGAGAATTGTTTCTTTGGTACAAAATTGTGAAATTTCTATTGTCTGGAGCACATACACCACTGAGCCTATGTTTCTATTGCATATAGAAATCACCTGTTGTTTTCATTTTAAGTTATTTCGGTAGCAAAATAAGGTAGGGAACCTATTGAGTGGTCTAATCTATCTGAATCACTCCCTATCACAGAAAATATGGATGAACTTGAAATCTCTCGTGCACCTTTAATAGATCAATAACCCATTTGAGCAAATATGAACCTCAAATTAGCATATAATTTAATTTTATGTTCTTATTTGATGGGGTTAAATAAGATGTATTTGTTATTCAGTAAACTGATAACATATGATAATCATCATGTAGAAATTTCCAATTAAAAAAATATTTCTGTAATTATGGAGAACTTCACAATTTATGAATTTTTTAAGTCAGGGCCCGACAGAAATTTTTGAAATGTATGCCATAATTAACATTAGCGCTTATTAGAATACGCAGCATTAATTTTGAAAAAACCGACTCTCTTTAGATTACAGAGTTCATAATGAGCCTTCAAAATGATGGGCAAACTGTTATAGTTTGCATGATTTATAATTTCTGTGTGGCTCAAGATATTCACATAGTAAATTGCCGTGTGTTTTGCGTTATCAATGATATAATTTTGCTAAATTGTTTTGTTTTTTTGCTTTGATAGTTGGAAGGAGATGGAAGCAAGGACACTTTAACCTTAGATTAAATACAATTGGGGTCAGTAAAAAGCTTTAAAATATGAAAAGACTACCTACGTGTGCGGGGCCCTGGAAAACAATGGGAAGAAGAGTCGGAACTGTCATCATGCCGGGGGGCAATCCCATGTCACGCAGTCCCGTTTTATTCTGTGCCGCACCACTTGGCGTTATGCTAAAACAGTGAAATCGACGAGTTCGGAAACGAGTTAAACACTCTCGCAAACGTTCTGCCGTAACAATCGTTTTAATCTTTAACTAACCAAACCCTTTAGCTGATTTGAAGGACTGGGTAGGTGCGAAAGAGGGGTCCCTCACATTTACATGTATACACATACACGGGTCACAGTGACTTCCATTGCAATTCTCGGGTACGACATTGAAAATCCAAACCACAATTACATTTACTTCTATACTGCCCACATATCGTCACTTTACGCTTAAAAAGCCGATAAACACAATATACCGGTATAAAAGTGGTCAAATAGGGTACAGTTCCTAAATAATGGCGTATAGTTTAGTGGCCCTGACCCTATGTCTATGGGGTATGGAATTTTGCTAATTTATATCAAGCAACAATCAAGGTTAAATAAGCTCCCTCTTGACCTTCATTCTTAGAAAACGAGGTAGGCTTGAAAAATGAGGACTTAATTATTGGTAAAACCTAAACAGTTAAACAACTGGTAACACAACTGTTTTAAATCACCCCAAATTGTAACATTTCTGCCTGAAAATTACCAACCAAAATCTACAAAAATCCATAAAATTAACTACAATCTACCAGTTTTCCCCTAAATTCAACTATGGAACATGGAAGAGAGTAAAATTGAAAGCACTACAAACAAACATTTAGCTCATCATACTTAGTTTAGGCCTATGATATTCTGTATTGCCTCAAAATACAAGTAACTATTTTATGAGTGCAATATATTGCATCTCAAAGCTATGTTATGCAAGCCTTAACTGGAGTGTCTTGCGCTATCCCAGCCTGGAAAGTTGAATATTTTGATGATTTTTCTCCATTTTGGACTATTTTAAAAAAAAAGGTTTTACAGCGTCGTTTGGAAGTAGGTTTTCTGAAGGTGGAGTGGGAATCGATTTGGGGCAATTTAATTAGTATTTAACCGGTAAAGGTCCATTGAGGAGTCCTAAACTGCATAATTGCCTGTACTTCTAGTCAATAATAGTGAAAAATTGCTATGTCTTGAAAACAGAATTTCCAGTATTAGTCTATAGGCAACAAACAAAACCGCTCCATTGTTTCTGGTTAATTTATGCGCATGCATACTGATGTTTGAGTGAATTCTATTTTAGATGCCCGGTATTAGCGTCGGCATTCACCGGCAAACGCCGACGAAACTTGAAGTACAAAATACCTTTCGCGTGTGTGAACTATATCTACAGAAATGAGAAGAATGTCAAAGAAAACAAAAAACCATTGCGGGCTGCATGCCGAAATTAACGGTAAAGGGTGGCATGGACATTTTATCCTTCCCATTGCACTAAAAAATTTGCCGCCCGGCACCCGGAAGTAGTTTCAATCCGTCGCCCCGCTTGAGAAAACATAGCCACCAGCCCCACCTTGCAACAAAACAATAAAACTACCTCGCGACCCCAGGGCGGTGCAGGCAAAGACAACGTAATTAAAAATCAAGCCTTAGCCTACAGTGCCAGCACTTCCGATGCCCCCAAATTAGAAATCCACGTGCCTACGTATTTTGGTAGTCTGCGTACAGTATAATACTTATCAAAGCCTATCACCTATTTCTTCCAACCACAGCTGGCCCAGTAGATGGTTCTCCACACAGACTTCTACACACGTCGCCCCCAGTCCCAGGGAACGTCAGACTATACCACCTAGCAATCTATACTAGAGGAATCTACACAACCCCAGTGAGCAGACGCCCCAAACATAGTCAGACGTAAATTACGACCCCACCTCGACCGAGCACCCTCGTAACGGTCCAGAAAGACCCTCCCATCCCCCCACCCCGATAACCCGCACACGACGTGTGACTCGAGCGTAATGCGATAAGGCATATTGTAACAATTGGGTCAAATTATGTCTACTGAAAATTATATAAAAGACACAATTTCAACAACTGCATGCAGGGGTGAGAGTGGACTTCTAACTATTCATTTGTCCCATTATCTGCGTTTTACATTAGTTGCATGTGAAAAAAGGGCATTTAAACTTCTGGACCCCTCCACCACGTTTCCCCCTTACCCAAACACGTCACACCACAACCTGAAACGTCAACATGATGAACAGTGATCATAACGCTTCTGACCCCCACCCTTCACCCCCACGCCATCCACAGATCACACCTGCGTTTCGCCGCCCATTTTTTTTTTTTAACCATTGGAGGGAAAATGACAAGGTTCGAATACAAATTCGCCTTGGATTTCTTCTTTGCAGTAAGGGACTTGCAACTGGCAGTCTGCTCAAGACAGGACCGGTGCCACTGCGGGTGAGAGGCTGTAGTTTTGTATCACCCGTACGCTGCGGAAGTCGGACCACCTGTCCACTGTACCGCGCGCTGCTAGCCCCACTTCGCGCACGCACCGTGTGTCTCCCAAGTCAATTCAGCCACTTGGCCTTGTTCAAAGTTGTTCGTGTGACGCAGCAAAGCTGGCAACAATCCCAGGGGCCACCCGGGTATGCGGTCCTGATTCCGAATGGTTATGAGGACTCGAGGTGGGGGTGGGGATTCTTTAGGGCCAGGGTACATGCAATCTTTACCCCTTTCAAGTCATTCCATACAGGTCGACCCTGGCCCCACTAATAACAAATCCTCGGGCCCCTCTGAGTACCTTTTTATTTCTTGTCCACCACTCTATGAAATGTTACAAATTCTTTCACCGTCTTTCCCACATTGCTACTGCGCCTGATGGTCACGTGGGCGGTTACGCGGGGGGTCCCTCCCCTTCGCCTTTCCTCGGAAAACCCCCCAGCCCCCCCGTGCCCACATCCTATGCCCCCTTCACGCACACCCCCTCCCCTCCCCCCTTTAAAAACACCCCCACACACCACCCGCTCCGTGAATAGCAGTGCCAGGATTTGTATTCTGGCGCGTCATAGTGTCCCAGTGCTGCCCCCAGCCTCTGCACGGTTGCATTGTGTACTAGTGTGTTTTATCCGATTATCTACCTTCGTGTCAGACACCGCCGCGTCCCCACCACCCACATCATTGAACAACCCAACTCCTTATCCCAGCCCAGATCCCCGTCTCCCACAAGACGCCCCCACTGACCGCCCTGGAACCGACAACTGTCCCACCACCCCCCCACACACAACTTCAAGACCCAACAAAAACACACAAAAAAATACCCTACCAACATGGGGAAGCCTAGATTTTTCACCAAAAACAGGACGGCGTGGCCGTGTTCGTTTGTTTGTGCTCGAGGATCAGTAAGGTTCATGAGTGGAAAATTTTATTAATCGGAACTGCGCAGGGTACAAATGACCTTGGTGGATTCATTCATAACACAAATTTCTGTGCGCATGATGAGTCATCAGGCAAACTGCTGGTTCACCGAACGGTCCCGGCGGTCAGTGACGGCATTAATTAGTGGCGCACTTATTATTCGCTCAACGCACAAATTCAAAGCAGAAAAGTGTTTGTGTAGTGGATAAATAATTGCGGACACCCATGGCTCCCCCACCCCCCCCCCCTGTAGTCACCACCACACACACCCACCCTAATGATACATAGATTTGTCCATTAATATCTGTAATGCTATGGACAGGCACATCCTTTTGCATGATGTAATAACACTAAATGGTTAGCAAACTAATTGTATTGGACACTATAATGTTACAAATATGCACGGAGGTTGTACCCCGTACACGCACATGGGACTCGTACGTGTGTCGCTAACGTTCATTGGGTGAACACCCAGCGCTTGCCGAATTGTGCAATCCTTGCATTTGTATGTTTCGTTCGTTCGTGGCCGTGCAAGTCCAAAATCACAGTGGAAGTCCGTATTTAACAAGCTGATTGTTTCATCATCCAGGTGATCAGGCCTTGGAATTCCTCTTGGGGGACTTGTAGACCTCACAAACATCTATGATGTGGCTTGTGACCTAACCCGGTCAAATTTCCAGTTAATTCCCAGGTTTGAACTGGTTCAAAACTGGAACCAGTTAAAAATCCAGTTTAATATCCAGTTTAATCCAGTTGAATCAGTTGATTAAGTGACGGAAAATGGAACAATTTTCAAAATAGGTTTTTAACTGACCAGTTGAACTCCGTTAAGAACAGTTACAACAGTTGAAACCAGTGAGTTCCGTCATGGAAAATGGAACAACTTGCAACTGGGATCAAAACTGCCATTTTGACCTGGGGACGGAAATTAATGGTCTGTGACTCTCCACAATCGCAGTTTGGTGAAAGTTTATCCGATCTTGTGAAGAAGCTTCTGCACGACCAACGGCCAGTTCTGAGTCCGCCGAGGTCGACCCATGCTTTCCTATCAGGGTCACAGCCTTTGGGCCTGCCAGATGGGCTGTCCACACAAACTGCTTTAGGTTCAAAAGCAGATGACCACCGCTCACCACCAATCTGTCATTGATCCAGGATGATCGACATGGACACCGCGACCGCAGCGTCACGGGACTGGGCAGCCCAAGTGTGGACTCCAGTGGAAAACCCTATGATCCCAAAGGGTGCCGGTGGGGGGACCAGGCCTAGGCCACCAGGTCCATACCAACACCCCTTGGCGGCACACGATCGCCTGAAGGGCTCCTCCAAGGCCCGCCAGGAGCCCTGCAGACAGAATTGGAAGACATTCCACCAGGCGTAGCCAAAAAGGCACCAACAAAACAAGTCTCACTGCACAAACACATGTAAACAAATTCCACCCTTTTAGACAACAAATTTTAATATCACACCAGTTTTAAAACATGATCTGTGTATGTTGTAATTCTTGAGGAATACTGTTCTTTGTTCAGCTAGGAGCGAAGAAGAGCCGATGGGGTAGGCTTAAGAATGGTCTACCACAAGCGAGTGTGCTTGCACCTCTCCTGTTCAACATATTTACAAAACAACCTAGGGAGTGCAGGAACATGTCGTTTATTTATGCAGACGATCTGGAATAAGCGACACCCACACTCGATGCCACTTCACAGTTGTTGAGCCAGAGACTCTCAAAGCTTTTGGATGAAACTCACTCCTATTATGGGAAGGAAAAACCACCTTGTGCAAATCCATCCAAGATATTAAGACACAGGTGTGTGCTTTCCATACGCAACCGTGATGAAGCCAAACGATCAGATTAAGTACCGGTCGGGAACTCCCCTGGAGCACTGAATAACCCTGGTCTAACTCGGAGGTACATTGGACCGCACTCTCCTGATAAACCACATCGAGAAGACGAAGAGCAAAGTATGTTCAACGCAATAACATCTGAAACAAACTCATGGCACAAGAGGCGGTGCTCGCCCAACATACTCAAGATCGCGGCATTGCCCTGTGTACTCATGTGCAGGAGTATGCCTGCCCTGTATGGGGAAAGATCAAACCCATGCCCAAGAAGAAGATTGATTCCAGCGTTAAAATGCCTCCTGCCTGGATATCAACAGGATGCCTCGTCCAACACCAACGGAAGAAAAAACTGTACATCTAGCAGGGGAATTGCTCCACCAGACATCAGTCGTAGCGTAGCGAGCTTTCAAGAGCGTAGCTGCCAAACTTGTATCTAATGTGAAGCAACTATGTCCGGACAGAGACCCTGCTGCTAACCGTCTTAAATCTAGAGAGAGTTTCTTACATAACACCCAGCCTCCAACCTCTTGAAACAGTGTTACTCAAGAAGGTTAAGAGAGTCGCCTTGTGGAAAGAAAAGACTTGCCAGCAACCAATTAAAATCTATCGGTAGTGAACCTGGTGAGATCTCCCACCATGGGCTGACTCCTCATGTGGGATGAATGGCGATGCCTCAATAGATTGAGAACCAGAACTGGCCCGCAAGATTGAAGGTTTCCTTGCAGAAAGGGGGCTATCTGGAAGCAGATAGGATACTATTGGTTGGGGCACAGCACCACAGACAATGGAACACCTCTTGGTCTGCCCCACTGCTGGAGCAACAATGCACAAAACAAGGACTTGCGGAATTTCAGTGAAGCAGCCAGACGTTCTTCCCCCCCCCCCCCCCCCGTACCATCTCTGGTCGGATCATATTTGAGATCCACAGTGTTGGGAACACGATAAGAAGAGAAGAAGAAGAATACTTTCAATTACAAGTATAAGTGGTATAGTCCCGAGAATACAGCGATTGGATACGCGTGGGTTCCCGGTCAGCACACAAGTTACGGTATCGTGGGTGAATGTTTATCTGGAGAAACTGTTGTTCAAGCACATCTGGCCATCGCAGTTCGGAATTGCGAAAGGGCTATTAAATAAGCACTTCCCTGAAATGATTTAAGACAAATCAGCGTCCTTATGGGTAACAAGAACGATTTTATTAGTGAGGGCGATCCCAGCCCCAGATCGGGACTGCCGACTCCGATATAAAATGTTGAATCGGACCGATCAGATCCCGATGCAGCTTAATTTGTAAATTAGAAATCACGCCAAAATCGCAGTGAAATTCACACTAACATATCAACCCATTTACCCTCTCACGAGTGAACCAAATTTCATGTGACAGTCTATGATATTTTCCGTCAAAACAGTGCTCGATCTTAACTTACCCGCAGCCAGTGGGTCTATTTTGTTAACGTAAATAAACAACGTGATTTTCTGTGAGTTGAGTTAGCGTGCTAGTGTATTCAAATCCATTATTTAACCCCCCACTGTGCAGCGATTATGTTATCAAGCATGGCACGTGGCACGTGCTGAGAGGTCCTACTCAACGCCGTTTGTGTCTGCCACTGAGGTTGTGTACAGCCAAGCGTTTGGAATTTTGTGATAAGTTTAGTTGAATGTTACATGTGGATTGAAGACTCTGTTTTTACTGTAACTAATGTTGAAGAGTTAAATATTATCAGAATGAGCAAAAAATACATGATTTTAATGAGAAATATGAGCCAGCATTTTACATATACTGATGAAATGAATTATCGTTGAAGGAGGAAAACACACATGGGTCTTCTTTTCAGCCATACAATGGCTGCAATGACTACTTGTACGCATGCTCTTTTCCGTCTGTAGATGTTGATGGAATTTTCCATGTATTTTGGAGATCTTCACCCGCAGGAAACCTCCCGTTTCAGAATTATTGCCGTAAAATACGCAAAATAATGAAATTATAACAGTGTACACAATCAGGATGCTTGCGGTAAATGATGGCAGCGCACTTATAATGACATAATGTAGTAATCAACATAGAAAATATAAATGGTAAAGCTTTAAAAAATCTGTTTTATTTTAGTAAACTTTGGGCTTTTTATTGTCAGTTTGGGAGATCGGTGAGGTAGATCGGCAGATGATGACCTTTCTCCCGATCCCGATTAAAAGCCGATTCGACCAAATCGGGGCGATGTTCGATCTCCGATCAAGATCTGCCATACACCTGATTTTATCATCAATTCGCTGGCCGACATTAATTGAGCAGACGACGGAAATGGCGTTCAACAACATAAAACGCACGCTGTATGCTGATTTCCACGACATGTACCCTGTTTAACGGTCTGTGACCTTATGTTTTAAAGGTTGCATTTCGTGATTTCAGCAAACCTTCTGCTTTAGTCATTGATCAAGATCCTTGAGAAAAGCTTATTCTCAACATTTGAGCTGATCCCATTTTGCGGTTTTGTTTTGAGCAAGTGCTCGTTTCCCACGCAGTCCATAGGCTAGTGTGCTGGGTAAATTTCTGTCCGTTTATGGACATAAAAATCAAAACTTGCAATTCTTAATATTCACCGAATTGATGTAACTAGAGCTAGCGGTTTGGATGATATAAAAATCTCAACATTTTTAGGTAGTCGTGGGGGTGGGGGGGACAGGTTGTGGATCACTAATGCCCCTTACTGCTCCGATTCTCACGTATTTGAAATCTACTATAGTGCAACTATGCCAATTCTTTTCCAAGTATTATGCCCTGCTTTTATATCAACACTTTAAATTTAAAAAAACATTAAATTTTCTATCCTGAGGCAATTTTTTTTTCTCTAAAAAAATAATAAAATTTCCTATTTTTTTTTAAATAAAAAATTGAACTGCACGGTTAAAATGGCTCCAAAATAAAATTGTGTTATCTGCACATGAAAATGAGTGCAGCGTGCCTTATCATGAAACTTTAAAACTACTATTTTAGAAATCATGCTATTCAACTACAACTCTCTTAGTCACTGCAACAGATATAATTGTAGGTTTTGCAATCAAACAATCCTGAATTTGGTTGTGATTCAAGCTGCAAACAGGCCCGTACCACCCACAAATCTTACAAAAGGGGAAAAAGGTCCACTTTTTAAAAAAAAATGTTGACAAAAAGGTTCAAAATTTAGAGAACGTTTTACAAGAAAGTCCACTTTTTGGTGATGAGATGTTCAAAAAGTCCAAAAAAGGTCCATTTTAGGGGTTCGGTCCATTTTTACCAAAAAAGGTCCACTTTTTCGAAGTTCCGCACCCTCCCCCCCCCCCAAAAAAAATAAATACTGTGTGCAGCCCTGGCTGCAAGATACTGTGTGTGTGATATTGGTTGATTGACAAGTGTACATTATGACATAAAATCATGTGGTGATCTGCACTGCACTTAAAATAACTTAGCTGCACCATAAAAATAAAAGCATCTTCAAATGTATCATGGCAGCCATCTTAGACATGGCAGTCATATTGGAAAAAAAATGGAAAATAACAAATACAGTAATATAAGGACCTCCCTCACCAAGTCTCTGCCCATAATTTGTCAAGGCCTGCCCTGTTTCTCAATATTATTTTTTTTAAATTTTTCACTGAAGCATTTTAAAAATAGCAAAATCAGAGAAAATTTTATTTTGTTATATATTTCCAGAAAACACAGACCATTGCTTTACCGAACACTCGAAATCGCCCTAAGAAAACTCCCAAAAGTACTGATAATTCTAAAATGCAAATAAGGAACATTGATGTCAGGTCAGGTTTCCTTTGAGGGCCAGCTACTGGTATCATGGTAACCAGCACTACCTGTCCCATGGCTGAGTTGTCAGCGGCTAACCGTCACCCCATCGGATTTCTGATGAGGAGGGTAGTGGTTTACCATGTAGAATGAAAAAGAAGAGCTACCTACAAGGACATCAGCTCTGGTTAGCTAATGGCGGTCCATCCAGCCCTGTGCCTTGCGTGGGGGCGTGGTTGCCACAGGCTAGGCCCACGCCGAAAACTGTGGAGTGACGTCAGGAAGGGCATCCTGTTAATTATCTTTTGCCTCCAATTAAATCCTCACACAGCAGTATCGCTGAGTGAGGTGTATCCGTCCACCCTCGTTAACGGGGACAAAACCGGATTTAAAACTTTGGTAGAACTAACAAAACAAATGATGTTTGAAATTGTTTGGTTTTTTTTTGCCTCTATTGGAATGCTCTTACCAATTTATTAGATTACACTTGTAGTGCATAACCTAAATATGTTGTCTTGATGTATAAGATGATGGATTTGTTATTTTCTTTGTGCGCTACGAAAATCAAAGCAGCTTTCCTATAAGCTGGGACGCATTACGAGATAGTGCTGTTGCAAGTTCAAAAACAAGTTTGTGTGTTTTCTTTTGTAATGTTTGTCCAATACATTTTAAAATGGTCTCGGTAGGGGGTTTGACAACCGAAGGCATTATGAGAAATGAATTCTCAAAAAAAAATCTCCTCCTGTCACTTTACAGATTTTGATTGTAGCGCCTTTTTTATTAACAGTATTAACAAGCAGCGATTTACGTGGTCGGTTAACTGCCACCTATTTGTCCAAGTAATTTATATTAATGACTAATCTGTTCAATCACAAAAAAATTGGACAGATGTTTTCTCAATATTTGAACACAAAATTTTGCTTTCTCAAATTGACATCTATTTATATCAAATAAGATATGGTTGGCTTTGATAGAAGTTGCTTGCATAGTGTTATAAGGTAGTTAGTAATACTAAATTCTTAATCCTTGGGACATTAAAGACGGCAATGGCACATTTCACAAAATATGAAATTTCGTCAAATTTGATTTCAAATGATAGTCTAGGCCATTGGAAGAACAGAGATATATTTTACACATAAAAAACATAATCCAAAACGAGACATTGATATGAGGATAAAGACAGTCCCGGTTTAATTTGTAGGCCAACTTTTAAGTTTTCCATAAGATCTAAAGGAATTGCTTACCTCAATCGATGTTGATGTACAAATGCATTGTCTATTAGGCAGGATGCAGGAACCCCCATGAAAATATATTCCCACATAAAATTATATTCATTTGATCAACCCTGTATGATGTCACCTCCCCAAGTGACGTCTACCCACAAATCCTCTTCCTCTTTTCGGCTTGGTTCAAGATCGGTAACGTTATGTATTTTAGCTCCAGTATTTGTCGAATTTTGGTCAGATTTAGCTACTAGTGTGTCCTGAAACCTTTGAAATCTGTTAAATGTCATTGATAGTCCCTGGGACTGTAGTTTGTCATTTTTCGTTTGAGAAGTCGGTATTTTAAGGACTTGATACCTTGACTTTGCGTCGGGTTTGTCAACACAAAAACCCGCATAATTCACACCCATAGGCTGATTAGCGTAGGGCCGGGGGCCGGCAGGCTGCTGCTGCCACATATCATATCGATAGTCTTATTTACCACTCCTATTTTATTATATGGTTAGATTATTTGTGGGCCACGCGTTTTGAAAAAGGTAGATTTTCGATGTGTGACACCTTTTTTTAGAACATTCACTTTTGAATTCCGAGAAAAATGCGCCAAATGTCGTTTTAAATTAATTATTTCATAATCATGTATGTACCATAGAAAAAGTATAAATATTCTGAAAGCAAATTATAAGGAACCAAAAAATGACATTGTTTTCATGTGGGGTTAATGGTTAGAGAGAAAGTGCAAGTAGCAAAGTGAGATTTTTATGAAAAAAATTCGAACTTCATGTGAACTTTTTGTTTTCATCTATCACCCACACAAAAAAGGACATATATTTGAACCTACAGAGCTAGAGCTTTCCAAAAATGATCTTTACTATGCTACCTGCTATGGATTATCTGTGGCGCAAAAATCTTGTCGACAGTATGACAAATGTAAATTTTTTTTCAAATTCTGCAAAGGTGATAATTAGAATATGTTATTCCAGGCACAATTGCACACAAAACAGTGTATAGTGTTTCCAACTGATTGATTAACCCTAACCCGGACGGGGTCGTTTTGCGGCCGACGGCCAATGCAACGAAGCGGCATCTATGTTATTTTTAACGGCCCAGATGCAACGAGAGCCAAAGTTTGCGTTCATTGCATCTCGCGTTTTTTTTCTTTTCCTTTTATTTCTTTCCTTTTCTTTCTTTCCAGGCAAGAATAAGTAGCTAAAGTCAATAACGGCCCTGATGCAAACGAACACAGTGTCGTCATTTTCCCGGAAGACGGCCCAAATGCAACGAAACACATCGCGTCATTTCCGGAAGACGGCCCAGATCAACGAAAAACATTGCGCCATTTCGAAAAGGCTCCCAGATGCACGAGAAAACATCGAATGCGAATGCAATAAAAAACAGGGATAATAAATAAATAAATAACTAAATAACTAAAATAAATAAATAATTAATACTGGATGCGTGATGCACACTGATCTGCATGAATTTGTAGAGTATCGTTCGCCGTTCGTGAGCTGCCGCTATTCGCTACATCATGAGTCTCGGGTCGCTATATGCTACATCTGCTCCGGTGTACGTCATGGAATACGTTTAATTGCATAATTAAAACAATAGCTTATCGAAAATGGTGGCGCTATCACCACGAATCGAAATTGTCTATGGGAATTTGTACACAGTGTCACACGCCTGATGAAAAGCATTGCGCCTCTGCGGGCAAACCGTCCGCAATGCAGTGAAAAGATCGCCTCATTTCCCGTGAATGCGGCCAAATGCAACGAGGAACATGAACATCGCGTCATTTTCAGTAAAGACGGCCCAAATGCAACGAGGAAAATCACACGTCATTTTCCGGTAAGACGGCACAGATGCAATGAGGGCCAATGAGAGTCATTTGCGCGACCAAAAATAGTTGTGACGGCCGAGATGCCAACGGAAAAACATTTTCCGACCGGTACCACGTTTCCGTTGGCTATATGCCTCTCGGCGTGTTAGGGTTAATGAACATTTTAACCAATTTCTAGAGCTTAACCTTTATACAATTAGGGGTAGCTTAAAGAGTCTTGAAAGTTAATGGAAATGGCACACATGATGTTGCATTCATATATGGACTTGGATGTACAACTCTTGTGATTTTCTTGTGCTGTATATCCAACCCAATATTAAGAGTGCTTTCCTTGGGCACTTGCTTCCTTCATAAGTTCTTATTAAAAACACAAACCACCCTGGTGGTTTTGTATAGCTGACTTTACAAGGCCAAGATATCCTCATTGACTTAAATTTTTAGTGAAGTTGTTACAGCTCTACCTTTACATTTTAAAATAACTGTCGTCATTTAGTTTTAAAGTATTCTTATGTGAAGATGTAATTTCCCAACAGTGCACATCAACAAAGCAGATAATTATACACCATCACAAAATCACATCATATTTTGTTGTTTGACCGTGATCTATTTTCCATTTAGAGGGTCCAACATTTACTATTTATCAGTGCCAAGTATGAATATAATTAATTTATTTCCATATTTGCTAATGCCCAAGAACTAATACACTTAATAAATGATTTGATTAAATTTTAGGACATTGACAGGTTATTAGTCAACTAGTAATTGTTATTCCAAATTACCGCGTGGGAGGCATCCACTGGGAGCATCAGCTCCACCCTGTCATTTTTTTACTTAATGATCATAACTTCAGAAGTTACATGTTATGTGAACTTAAGGTGTCACTTTAGAGATCTCAACCAGAGCTTTAATTGATATGTATTTTGTCTATGTAGGTATCAAGATGTGCATAAAAAATTGTACAAGAATATCCAAAAAAATTGTGCCCATGTCAGAGCTCCACCCTATCTGACTACCAGTTCAAAACACATGCCTTATAATTTTTAACGTGTATGTGATTACAATGTTCGTGAGAATTGTAATTTGGAAATGGGCCAGCACGCCTTTCGTTTTCTCGTTTCCAATATGCGCACAGTTTTTTTACATTTTATAATTTTATGCACGTCATTACTTCACACATTGGTGCGGGCACAATGGGGTATACTAATCGGTTTTCTTTACGCTTCATTACAGCTTGTGTCAATGAGGTCCGGCCTTTTGATAACGAGTTTTTTGGATGAGTGAAACTGGCTTTATTGGTAATAAATACTATATAGACTTAGCTTATTTATTTAATTGGTAGCCCTGCCTTTGGGGCGTGCTCTCACCTAGTCGGTTAGCCAGTTGTGCGTTGGCGTTCTCTTAACATACCGTCTGGGGCCCAGGGCCCTAGATATGTTATCCGTAATGTCCAATCGTGCGAAGCCTGTGCTGTCGAGTTCCCGTCATGGGACCCGCAACCCCGCTGTTACACCCACCGATCCTGCTCCAGAGCGAATCCCAGAGCGAAACCCTTTGGTATCGTGGCTTCCGAAGGGCACTTTGACCCGCTGGAGTCGGACCGGAGTGTATCCTTGGGTCTTCGTCCTCGCGGTGGCATCGGCAGGGCGGGACTTCTGACCGCTAGCGACGGGTGTTCTTCCGCTCTGTAGCGGAGGCTCACCCGCTGTTTACCGGGGTCTTCGACCTAAAAACATGTCGGCGCGGTGACGGGCTCGTTGTTAAACGGGGGGTGGCTGTCGCGGTGCAACGCTCCGATGACGGTGGACCACCGTTACTGCTCCCACTTTCACTTTCCGCGGTCAGTGGTGTCGCGTGTGGTCCGCCGCTGCCCGTGACGCTGTCCCAGGGACAGTGTCTAGTGGCGACGGCTCCCGTTGTTAGCACTCGTGCTCACCGCTTCCAGCTGTATCGGCTGCTGTCGTGGCACTGTACACAACCCGGGCCCTGTCGTTTGCTCCTCTTCCTCGTATTAACGGTAGGGGGTTTTGGCGGGCTTCAACTACGCTGGTCCCGACTCCTTTGCTCCTGTCCCCGCTGCGGGGGCTTCAGCTGCAGTCGCATCGTCCATGGCAAATTACCCTGTTAACGACTGGGGGCCTTCGCATAATCCTAATCAGATTAGGATTAGCCAAACAATAGCCATTCATGTGGGATTTGCAAGGTCGATGCTCCGGAACAAGGCCGCTTCACCGGCTTTCAATGCTCATTCCTTTGGGCATACAAAGCTTCCGAGTGGGCAGTCGTTCCGGGCAGACCATCGCAGGGTTTGAGGGCAGCGCCAGGGCCCATAGCCCATGGCCGCTTCCCACCCGTCGCCCAGCCTCTGCATCCGCGCCATCCTACCACCGTTGGTTTTGCCTGGCAACAGGGGGGGTGCTATGTGCATTCCGCTGGGGGGACCCGTGCGCGCTCCGGCCGTGGCCACTGGTTTGGCCCTCCGGCCGCGCGCGGGTTTCGCTAGCGCTGTACCTCCGTCCCTCTTTTGTGATCCACACTCCGGGTTTTTTTGGTTGATGATCCGGGTATTCGTTACCCTCCGGCCAACCTCTTTGGCCCACAGGGTAACATATACCATCCCTTTATCCCATTCCCGGCTTACACCTCCCACCCCCCTGGCCTGTCGGTGCCGTGGGCGGGGGTGTATCCGGGGTCGCCCCTTGTTCCGCAGGTACCAGTCCGCAGCAAGGAGCTCCGTGTTTGAAGCGGGTATCGTGGTTCAGCCTAGTGCTGCACCTCCAGCTACTGTGGCTCATCCCCCATCCGAGTCCTCGGACCGCGGAGCGGAGGGGAAGGAATGATGAGGCTGGGGCCTCGTCATCGCCGTGAGCCTCGGCCACGACTCCTCGGAGCCATCGTCGTCAGCCGACTGTCTCCCGGCCTCTGCTCCTGCCGTCCTCAGGCTATGGCTTCTGGCCTTGGCCTAGCGGGTCGACGAGGGTAAGCCAGAGCAGGTGGGGAGTCTCTCAGGCTGGGGGGCTTGGGCTCCAAGCCGACGCGGACAGTTTCCCTCTGGTCTCCGGCCCATGACAACCATGAGCGTGGGACGCGTGGACACTCCGAAGACAGTGGGCAATCGCGTTCGGCGCGGGCCTAGACTCTACGCTTCGTGTGTGCAGCGCCGACTATGAGAAGCTTTTGAGGTTGCCATCGATGGACAGCAACGTCGCTCCGAAATTGCCGTCCGCGGGGGATCTAATCTGGCGCCCCGCGTCTCACTCCTTTGGGAGGAAGAGTTCAAGCGAGCTGAACTGCCCGTGCGCGGCGCTCATTCGCTTGGTCGAGTTTCTCCCCTGCGTCCCAACCATCTTGTGCCTTGTGGAGGCGAGTCATCTTCTCTCTGGCGGCGGTGGGGCTGGCGGCTACGCTAGCCCACCATCAGCTGGAGGAGTCAATGGCTCTGTCAATGCGGATCGGGTCTTTTAGACGCAAAAACGCTTGTGCAGAGCTAAGCCATCTTCACATAGACGCTTTCGGGGACCTGAGGAAGGGGCCTTTTGGGCCGGCGACACCTTCGGTGACACTTTCGCCACGGTTGCGGAGCGCTGGCGCAGCGTGGGTCACCAACGCGGAAAAGCTCAAGAGAAGCTCAGCCTATCACCACCGGAACCGAAGCGAAGAAGCGCATGCAGAAGCCAAAGAAACTCGCGTCTGCGGCCACAAACACCTGCTCCTTCTACTGCGGCGTCTACGTCGGCGCCGGCCGCTAAGCCCCCACCTCCGAGTGCAGCGAATCGTCCGGCTCCCCAGTCCAAGCCTTCTCGTGCTAAGACCCAGAAGGCGAAGACCGGGGTTTGATGGGGCGGCGACCATGCTGCTTCCCTTCCCGAAGGGGAGCAGCTTCCTCCACCGGGGCATAATCCTCCAGTGGGCGGTCCGCCTGCTTAAAGTTCGCTCGGACTTGGAACGGGATCCAGCCGGGCGATTGGGTGCTGCAACTGGTGCATACGGGTTACCAGTATCGAATTCATTGCAGCCCCTCCCCGTCATTTGCCGATGGAGGCCACCATCCTTCCCGGATGTCCAGTGAAGCGCAGGCTCTCTTGACGGAAGTCGAGAGTCGTTCCGCAAGAGGCGAGATCGTCGGAAGTCAGCCCTCCCTTCGGGAGAGGGTTCTGGTCCACCTTCTTCCTCGCTCCGAAACTAACAATCTGCTATTTCAGTCGTTCCCAGAGGGTTTGATGATTGAACCAGACTTAACGACTCTGGTCCTGCCGCCAACAGCTTCTACTCGAGGGAGGGATGTTTAATACCAGACCCCCGTAGAGAGGATTGACCCTCATGGAACCTCAACGAGGTGTTGGACTATCTACGCGGAGCCCCGTTCGAACCCATGGAGGACGCTATCTTTGGCCACCTGACGTTGAAGACCGTGTTCCTCATCTTCATGGCTTCGGTACGCCGCCATGTCGGAGCTGGCATGCGCAAGCCGTAGGCGATGCTATCACAGTTTCTCCAACGCTGGTGCTACGCTGTACTTTCGCCCAAGGTTTCCTTTCCTCGGAAGAACAGTGTAGCGCCTTTTCAACCAGCGTCCCCTCCCCCGATTTTCGCCCGAAGAGAAGCACGGTTTCCTTCTATTCGGGAGGACAGATCCTGGTGTCCTGTTCGCGCCTTAAAATGTATGTTTTAAGCGGACGCGCCCCATCAGGGGGCCCACGAATCAGCTCTTCATCACCACGGTTGCCCCTCACGGGGCCGCGACGAAGGCTAAGCTAGCTAGGTGGGTAGTTAAAATTATCACAGACGCCACAGCTGTTCCAAATTCCCAAATGTTCGCGCTCATCTCGACCAGAGCTAAATCGCGAGCTCTTTGCGCTTTTCAGCGCGGCGTCTCCCGTGCCGAAATTCTGCGCGGCGGTTTCATGGCGATCCTCAACTACTTTCACTACACACGTTACCTCGAACACGTCCAACCCAGAAGAGCCTAGATTTGGCCCTAGCTGCCTAACACATATCGGATTCTCAGGACAATTAATGGTAAGTGCAAATTCTGCGTCGCCCGGGGTGTCTCATGATTTTGCGCTATGTTAATTTAGGTTTTGATTCGAATTGCTTGCAATTCGAATTCATCTCGATTCACGCACCTGATGTGGCGTTTTTTGCAATCCTGCACGCCTCCTAGTACCTTGCTATCTGCGCGATGTTAATGCAATTTGTTACATCAACATCGGATTGGAAGGTAAGAATATTCCCTGTATGAGTCATGAAAACAGTGGTGTTCCTAATGACATCGTAAGAATGCCTTGCTTGCTTCTCCGATGTTGATTCTCGGCCCGTCCCGCCCCCTTCAAGATGTTATCTTTAAGAAGACGAAAGGAGAGGAATTGTGGGTATTACGTCACTTGGGGAGTGACGTCATACAGGTTGATCGAAATGAATATATTTATGTGGGCATATATTTTCATGGATGGTTCTGTCATCTGCCTAAAGACAATGCAATTTGTTACAAACAACATCGGATAAGGTAAGCAGCAGTCCTTATGAGTCATTAGAACACCACTGTTCTTACATAATCAACAATGGTGGTATATTAAATGGAATATTTTTGACTCGTACTCATGATATAAAACCACAAGGGTATAGAATGACCAAACCGGTGCATAGCGTGGGAAAACATGATACGGCGTGAGTGTGTTCTTGTGTCAAACGCAATTTTCGTCGTCTGCTGAATTTATTTAACGTCGAAAACGTTACTGTTTACCATAAGGAAGCTGGATGGTTTTACTCATTTAGGGTGAGAGTTTAATAAAAGCTTACAACCATCAAAAAAATACGATTTTGACAATTCTTGAGGAGCGCACTATTGTTCAAATGTGCCAGTAGTGTCTTTTAAGCTCCATGTTGCCACAAAGTATGTGCCAAAAACAATCAAATGATTGGTGTGTGACGGATATAGTGACACAGATACCCATAAAGAATCTACCAATTCAGATGTGTCTCCTCAGGAGACCCATTGCTGCTAAACGCTGGTGGGCCCACTTTACTCAGGAGATCACTGAAAACTATTGCTGCTAATTTGGTGTAACATATATCCCTCCATATAAAGAAATCTACCCAATTCAGAATGTTCTCTTCAGGAGACTCATTGCTGCTAAAAAATGGTGGGGCCACTTTCTCCTTCAGGAGATCACTGAAAAACATTGCTGCAAGTGCTGTGGTAACATATATCCTCCATAAAGAATCTACCCAATTCAGATGTGTTCTCTCAGGAGACCATTGCTGCTAAAAGCTGGTGGGCCACTTCCCCTCAGGAAGATCGCTGTGAAACACATATGCTGCCTAATTGCTGCGTGTTGTTGTGTGAACATATATCCCTCATAAAGAATCATACCAATGTTGTTTTCCTAAGAGACCCATGGCTGCTAAAAGCTGGTTGGGCCACTTTCCCCTCAGGAGATCACTGAAAACATATTGCTGCTAATTGCTGCGTGATGTAACATATATCCCTCCAACAAAAATCTAAACCAATATGTTCTCCTCAGGAGACCCATTGCTGCTAAAAGCCGGTGGGCCACTTTCCCATTCAGTAAATCGCTGAAAACAAAATGTATTGCTGCTAAAGCTGTGTTGTTGTAACATTTCCCTCAGGAGACCATGCTGCTAAATGTAGGTGATGAGACATTTAGTGTTTTCTGTGTACTTTCATAGAGGGTACATGTCCCATCGGAATAAGCACACATTATGCTAATTGCTGACCGAGTTAAGAAGTTTTGCCAGTTGTACTTGTTGTCGGGTGGAATGTGTGACATGTTAGGGTAATCGTTAGAGTAAGTTGAAACAACCTTATTTTTTTACTTTAAAATTGGAGCTATTTTTTCAATTGACAGGGCCAAATGTGACCTTTCAAGTTTTATTGTAACTGAAAACTATACATCAGAGATAGCTTAGGAAACTACCTATTCTGAATCATTATGACTTAAGGAATATAATGGTGTAGCTTTTAACAAGATTCAAACAAACTTTGTACGTTATAAACCCGTACATGTATAATAAATGAAGACCTAGGTGTTGTCAGGGGTCAAAATCCAAATGCCTCACAATTTCAAAATGAACTAGCGGCATGTAAAAATTCAGTTCAATGTCATATTTTATGAAAAATTGCACAAAGGTTATTAAATCAGAAGTTAGCAGTCAAGTCAAGTAAAACTTTTACTCATGAGGAACTTGACCATATTAGGTATACCCCTAGAATTAATTGTTCTGAGATGCATAGTAAATTTTTCCCACACCCTGAGATGTAAACTGAAGCGGAGGTGTGTAATTTCCACTGGATCAGATCCATCCAAAGTAGGGTCATACCCAGTGGCGGCGCCAGTTTTGCCCCACGGTGGGTCGAAGAAAAAATGAGGATGTGGGCGGCAAATCTCCAGTGATTTGGGGCCAAAATTGGTGAAAAATTTCAAATTTTTCATTTTTTCCCCCCAGAATTTCACTTTTGCCACCCCAAGCAATTTCAATTTGCCCCCTGTTTGCCCCCACCGAAAAGAGGTCTGGCGCCGCCACTGGCCATACCTGACTTTTAAAGACCACTCACAAATTGCTGGGAGTTTCCATAAACAGACCCATTGACACACTTTTTTCTGACACTTTTGAATTTGAGAAACTTAACAGAATTAAACTGTGCTTTGTGAAGGTTGTTTCCGAATCATAAGTGTGGGAAGGGAAAAAGGGGGAAGAGGGGGGGTGTAGGTTTGGGTTGGGGGACGTCAGGTTCTGGAAAACTCTGGGATTCTGGGTGCAAGTCGGCGTGTTAGTGATCGGGCGTACCGATGCTAGCGTGGGGCCGCTACCCGGCTGGGGTACAAATTTTAGTGGTTAGGGGTGTCTCGCGGCTTTTTTGAGCACAAAAAAGCACTTAGTTGGATCTATGTAAGTTACATGTATTAATAAATAGATAATTCCACAACATTCTGGTGAGTATAATATACAACTGTGCAATGTATAATGACCATTTGTTGTGAATAAAAAGAACCAAGCTTGTTCTTTCAAGGAAAGTTGTTTAATGATATATCTTTCAACATACTGAAGTAGAGGGGCAGTGTTGAATGTCAACATGGTTTCTAGGGGGGTCAAATGTGTGAAAAAATGCAATTACCTTTTCAAGGAGGCTGTACCTCACTTATTACTTTCTAATGTGTTCATAAGGTATGGTTTAAGGGTTACGATGAATATTGATTGGACCAAAAGATGGCTAAAAAATTTTCTACTTTTGGAGTTAGACCCCCCCCCAGACGTGGCCCCGAATGAAAAAGGCGCATATTTAGCCTTCATAACTCTTTAAAAGTAAACTGCTATGAACTTTGATGCCAGATTGAATTCTCCACCAAATTTACCAGTTAGATATGATTTTCAAAGTTGTGAGGATCCATCACTAATTGGACCCTCTCAACATAGTCTTCACATGAGCGGGAAACTTTTGATTGTGACCCCCTAAATTTTCCAATTGCTCTAGCGGTTAAACAAAATGGACTATGATGCTCAAATTTCAGGATTTTCATATCTCTCAATGTCTACCACCACACTTCTTAAAGCGAACAAAAATCATGACGTGCTGCGGTGCACATCTCGAATGTTGACATGCGAATGGGCCTGTGGTAATCGGTTGTGTATAACGGTTATGGGTTAAGTGCTTTAACTTGGGTTGGAACCTAGACAAATACTTTTTCTAATCCCTATGAAGAGAAAAAAAACATGTTTACTGTACATAAAACACAGTTGACTTGATTTCAAATTTTCCCTGTAGTAAATTTCCGCTTGGAAGGGGACAGCAGTCTGAAAATCTGTGTCAGGGGTGACAAAGCAGTAAGAGGAGTGGGTCATACAACTGTATCAGATTCCATCAAAGTAGGTCAACTGACTTTTAAAGACATCACAATGCTGGGAGTTTCCATAACCTAATTACCCATCTGACACACATTTTTTGACCACTTTTGCATCGGAACCTTACCGGAATAAACTTGTGCTTTTGTGAAGGGTTCCGAATTCATAGTGTGTCAGTAAAAAGGTGTCAGCTGGGTCAGGTTACGGGAGGAAACTCCCCAATTGCTGGTTTTTAAGAATTCAGTCCTCGTTTGTTATCACTGATGATGACACCATCTTTAGTGCTCGACAACAGCATTTTCAGCTTAATTATTCACTTCAGCATTCTAAATATTTTTTTTTTTAAAATATGGAAATTGGAATGGCCCAATCCAATTATTTAAAATTTTTTTATCTTGATTGAATGATCTTGGCCCCGATATCGATATTTCAATTCGTTTTTAAAGTTTCATTAATTCGTTATGACAAAACCAGAATAAAACGAAAAATATCAACAGCGACACACTTCTGAAAACTAAATGGAATTATTTATAGCACTGACTTCATCCTGTGTAAATTTTACGAAATTTCATTGTAGTCAAATCTGATTTTTCTAAAAAACCTAGTTTAACACATCTCTCTTTAGGGAAATGGACTTAAAAGGGTGCTATAATATATAAATCCTGACCTTTATAGGCCTATACATGTATATGGCAAGATTCCTGCAATGGATTTTTTTCTGATTTTTGCAGAGGTAATAGCTCTTGCATGTTCCTAGCTTGTATCAGTTGTCAAAATTGTGTCGCCACTGCTTAAATTGCTCTTAAAATAAAAGAGACGATTTGCATGGAGTCAAACAGCTGTGATATGAGAACTAAAAATGTGATATTGTAAGCCCATAGAATACAGTGAAAAGTTCACTTCATGCGTAATAATTAGTTATCTGGTTATATGTGCATGCACAGATGGCCATCTTGAGCCTGATTTTGATGAAAAGGACTGGTAGATGATCGTGCATCACCAAACATGCATTTTGATTCTGTACCAATTATGGTGGCATTTTGCATGGTAGTATAGGTCTGTGTAGAATTAAATGACAACTAAATTATCAGCCAGGAGATATGTGAAATAATTAGCTGTCAAACAACAGCCATTGCACTATGACCATGTCCACATTAGCTTTTTTTCATTCTTTCACTACTATTTGGTTTAGTAGAATCGTACATACTTATCTTTGATTTATATAAATTAAAAAAAATGTCCAATTTTTAAAAAAAATTTGCATTATTGCTGCTTAACCCTTTAATTTATCAAGCAAGCATCTTGCAATTACATCATTACATACTTTGTGAAAGTGTGAGATATAACTGTTAAAAGTAGATCAAACAGCGATTGTATTTCTTCACGTTCATTCATTAATTCAACAACTCACCTTATTTCCTTGTACAGGAGCGTGTACTGTTGTTGATTCATTATCAACACACAATATGCAAATCAGGTCAGGTCTCCCCGATTTACCTCAAAGAAACTGAGATTTTATGTCATCTGAACTGTTGGCCCTAGTGTAGCATGTGTGCCTAATCTTACATGCAAATTTGATCTACTGTAGAATTGGTAATTTTGGATTTTCTGTCCGTAAACGGACAAAAATTACAACACAGTCACAGTGGCCCAGTGGGGCAGCGGGATACATCTAATTCACTCAACATCAAAATGCAACATCAGAACCAACTGAAATTTGAGAATTAACCTTTTCTTGAGGATAGCAAGCAAATCCTAAACAAATGTGCTTGGATCACAAAATGCACCTTTAACTGGGTTGTTTAAAGGCAGATTTGGCCAGATTTCTATCCTATTCCTAAGCTTGACCCTGTGTGAATTCCATTTTGTTAAAGATCACCATCACCAATTGTTTTTTTTCCATGTTCATTATAGGTAATATGCTCAGTCATCCAGGTTTCAGATGTGGAAGTCTTGAATCTCCATGAGTACCTATAACTACATGCATGTACCTGAAAAACTAACTGAAATCAAATATCCAGAAGATAAGTGAACCTGACAATCATGAGGACTGATGATAGAATATCTACAAATTATCTTTGTCACAAATCACCAGCTATGCACATTTCAAGAACGCTCTTGTTTTGGACGTTTTTGTGGATGTCCTGCAACTTACAGGATGTGACAGTAAGAGCTGACAGTTCTCAAGCCAACCTGTCTGTATCCACGCATGATATTAGCTTTCAACAGAATGAGACCAAGAGGTTTTGGGTTCAGTCACGGGTCATGTTGGGACAAGATGCAGAAGTAAACTTCTACAGCGACAATGATGAGGTGGCTACAGTACAACCACAGGTAATGATGTTCTTCTTTTCAACATTAAAATGAACAAATGTTAGCTAAAAAGATAATAATAATGTTAACAATGCTAGGGTGAAATTTTCCTTATTCATGAGGTTATTAGTTGTATGATGGGCTGTATAGCAAATCTTGTTACAGACAGCTTGTTATATAAAATCTTGACATTTTTAAAAATTGGGTAGCATACTTTAATATTTCATACCCTAAAGTGGGAGGGCGGGTTAGTGTATAGGTTGATCGTTCAGCTTTCAACTGGGTATTCTGGTCGGGTATTAAACCACCCGCATTACAAATAACGCAAGACCTGGGCAGGTCTTGAGACTTGCAATATAGGGTATCTAATTCAAACTGTGTCTTTGTCAGTCTCACATATGGTATCAAATTTTACTTTTCATTTTCAGGTAGAGTAAAAATCAACAGGAATGTGTTAAAATGATGATTTCTGTGTTTTATATCATGCTCAAAACAGAATAAAAAGTCCATAAAATAGCTCAAATGGAGTGTAAAATTCCAGGCTAAAATTCCAATGGTAATATTGCTTGGCCTCGGGTCTAGGATAGGATATCCATTTTAACAGATCTGTTAATGTTACATGCACACATACCAACAATAAAATTAAGCCAAAGATAAAAGTTGTTTTTCTAGACTATAAACACAATGTCTTTAAAAATATAAAACATCAACTAGAACACATAAATATTTGGCACTATTGTATGTCTCGTTTTTTTTTTTTTTTTTTTTTTCCCCCCCCCCCCAGTTTGCCCCCCCCTGGTCGAAAGAAAAATGAAGGATTTGGGGCAAAATTCAGTGATTTGGGGCCAAAAATTTAGCGATTTTGGCGACCTGAAAATGACCATCTTTGGGTCTACTCTACATGCACAATTGCACAATGTACATGTAGGTTTTCAGAGCTATATGCGCAGGAGAAAATCCACATGCATCTGTGCATGTGAGCACCCAATAAATTGAGCTCTGTCACCGCCGGAACCCTTGTTCTCGGGCGGTTACCCGGGTCGAGTACATTGACAGGTTACCAACTGGGGGTTTGAGTTGTTGTGGAACCAGTGTCGTGAATGTAGTTGAGGATCATCCTGGGCGGATGGTGTCCTCGCAGGTTTCTCCACGATTGCAAAAACTTGGTTCCATAAATCGTCCTACTTGATATGAGAGCCACTGCCACTTGCAGATACCACCACCACTTATCGGGGGGAAAAAAAAACTTTTTATGGTAGAGCAAATAATGCTATTGATAGGCCTATTCAGAACTCTGATAATATTGATGGTTATAGTCACTATAAAAGTGACAGTTTTTTGTCTCTATCTTGAATGAAATGGATTCAAGACACAGCTTTCATCTGAATGATACTTCCGGGTAAATCGGAGGGGGGGGGTCTCACATGACGATCAGGAACACGCCACCTTAAAAGGCAATACGGATCATGGATTTTTATAAATTAGATTATATAAGGGTTAACATCATGTGCGATAGTTAATAGCCCGAGGTGCTTGGCCTGCCACTGAAGTACTAAATTTTGAATATCATTGGACTGTTTTTAAAAAACATAGTCCAAAATAATGAATTAAATATTCCTATTTTTGGGGGGATTATTCAGGATTAATTATCGCCAGTACTGGCTTCCGTTTTACTTGCTTTGTTTTCTTGGGTATAAAATGCATATCAGCAAGATGCAAAATACAAATGCTTACAAGTTAACAAACCACAGCCAACTTTCCCTCCCCCATTCACACACACAACACACAAAACCAACACAAAAGGATTTGAATGTAAAAAGTAAAAACATGCCAAAAATTTACAATTGGGGATTCCCAATATTACTGAATTATACAAAATCCTAAATTTCAAGAAAAGTTGATCATAAACAGCTATACTACTTTGAGGAGTTTCAGTTAATTATAAAGGAACCTATAAATGGTATCAAAATTTCAACATCTAAAAATATTGAGTGCATGTGTCATAAAATGTCTAATATTGCTTTAATATGGAAGATGTTCCCAGACAGTTTGCACTAAATGCCAGTCACCAACTGTCACGATTAATAAATATACTAAAAAACCAAAAATCTAAAAAACCTAAAAAATCAAAAATTATATTAAAAAAGTTTTTAAGTGCCATCTGCACAGGGGCTGCCTACATCTAGGGAGTAAAATAAATATTCTGAATACGGCTGTGATTTTAAAGGGTTCAATTTGAAGATTTCATGTATCAGGATGTCCCTTAAAAAATCGAAAGTAATGATTTTGTCCTAATGTAAGGATTTCCATAAAATAAAAAATACCCCATCTGAAAGGATTAAGCTGAGAAATGTTTCTTTGGTACAAAATTGTGTGAAATGTTACTTTCATATAGGAGCAAATCAAAATTCAACCTATGTTTTATATTGAAATATAGCCAATCAAAATAACATTTTTTCTCTTGATAAGCTTTTTTTTAAAACATTTCTGTAGCCCCAACTACAGGAGAAGAAATCTATTGAGTATCTAATCTATAGAATAATAGTATGACGAATATTGGTGCCTCAAAACTCTTGTTGCACCTTTAAATTTTAAACACCATGCCTGAACAATATGGTGGTGCGGAAAGTATTTTACCTCTGGTGTAGTCTGGTCACGTTCTGTGTAACAGACTGCGAAAGATTATTAATGGTCTGTGTGAGAGACTAAAGTTATAGAGATGTATGTAAATGAAACTTAATCTCAAACCAGAAAAATATCTCCTTCAGGTCAAGCAGTCGGTCCCGTGACAGAGAGTCAACAAAATGTAAATGATAATCGCAGTCAGTGTCGAATAGAGTAGGGTGAAAACACCGGACTGTTCCCAATCCGACCCCAGCCTCAAATAGCGGGCCATGTTAGGGGCGGCCGTATCATGGATACACGCTGGGGGCCCCCCCGGGTTCAGAACATAGCTGAATTAATTCTGGACACCACCTAAAGCATTACCAATGACTTGTGGAACGAGCAAACAAACATTGTTCAACAATAAAAACCATGTATGATTCATCAAAAAATTGCAAAGGGTTTTAATGACCTTTTTGCTAGTTTTTTTACCTCCTACAGAGGAAAATGTGAAATTACCCCCCAGAGTTAGATGTTCCAAAGCTGTCTGATTCAGTGTGACGACTGTATGGTGCTTAAGAGAATAAGGCTGTTGTATCCCGACAAAAGCTGTGGAACGGGACAATATATCGGGTCGTATGTTTAAAACTGTGTGCGACTAATATAGCTCCGATTCTCGACGCATCTTCAACTGTCGCTGTCTTCTGCGTAGCTACCGATTGGTTGGCAAAATAGCAATATCGTTCCAGTATATAAAAGGGCACCCGTTCTTGTTGACTAATTAAGAACAATGCATTAAATTCTATGTTGTGGAAAAGCGTGAGCCCTGGTTTGTGCTGAACTTAGATCTCATCTTCATGCTAATGGCCTGCTTTTTGAAAATCAGTATGCGTTTTACACCTGGAAAAATCATGCTGCCACAAGCTCTATGCGAGGCCAACAACTGAATGGCTGGCAGCCCCTTGATCGACGTTCAAATCCAAACGCACGTATTGATCTGATTTCAGTGGACTACAGTCGGGCATTTGATTCAATTTTCTCATCATGTTCTCATCATTAAACCCTAACGCGGAACCCGAGAGGAAACGAAAGGCAACGAAAAGGTGGTACCGGTCGGAAAATTGCGTTGTTGCATCTCGGCCGTCAAAAACTATTTTTGGTCGCGCAAATGACTCTCATGCGTGTCATTGCATTTGGGACGTCTTCCCGGAGAATGACGCGATGCGTTTCGTTGCATCTGGGCGTCTTCCCGGAAATGACGCGATGCGTGACTGCATCTGGGCCGTCTTCCCGGAGAGAATGACGCGATGCGTTGCATTGCATCGCGGCCGTTCCGCAGGAAGAGTCGATTTGGCGGCTGGGATGCGTTGATGCATATCGGCCGTTTTCCCGGCAGAAGAACGAATTTGGCGCGATGCGTTACATTGCATCTCGGCCGTTTCCCGGCAGAAGATCGAAGTTTGCGCGATGCGTTTATTGCATATCGGCCGTTTTCCCGGCAGAAGATCACCTTTGAGCGATGCGTTGTCATTGCATCTCGGACGTTTTCCCGGCAGAAGATCGAATGGATGCAATGCGTTTCATTGGCATTTGGGACGTCTTCGCGAAAATAACGGGCTCGTAAATGAAGCGTTGCTTTTCATGCATTTTGGGTGGTTCGGGGAAAATGATGCAATGCTTTTCATTGCAGTTGGCAGTTTACCGGCTAGATATTGCCAACAAAGTAGAGCAAGTCAGATTACATACAAAAACTATTTTGCGTGAACCCAATTTGCGTCCTTTTTCACGTTTCAACCTGCCGTGCCCTGCCACGTTTATTTTCTTTAAAAAAAATACAAGTCCAGCCTGCCGTGGCCCTGCCACGTCCTTGTGATAAAAAAGCGAACAAACGGCCAAAAAAACTTGGGGGGAATTCTTGGCCAAGGCCTTACGGCCTATGCATAGCTCATTTTAGCAAAGAATTACCCTCAAATTTTGGGATTTTTTAGTTTTTTTCTTTTTTTTATCACAACGACCTGGCAGGGCCACGGGCAGGATGGACTTGTAGTTTTTTAAAGAAAGCAACGGGGCGGGCCAACGGGCAGCAAAACTATTGTCTTTTTAACATTGGGAAGAAAAAGAAACTCCTCGTTACTCTCGTAAAGGATGAAACAAACCCCAGGAAATACCGCACACCACCGACTAAAACTACGCCTGCGAGCCATAAAGACCCAGAGTCTTTGCAATAAAGGACTGCTAAATCCTGCCGGGCATAAGGACCTGGGCACCCTAAACTACCAATGCTATAGATTATACAAAGCCCTGCGGGCCATAAAGACCCGGTCTTTGCAAGAAAGACCCCCGCTAATCCCCATAACGGCCATAAAGATCCGCGTCCTACTTTTAAAAAGCTAAAACACTTACCGTGTTAGCGGTGACGCGGTATATCCTAGCCCAAACAAGCAGGCGGACGCTGTCTAACGGTTAGCTAGTGAGTAGTTAGTTAGTAAAGATAATCGTGCGATCCCCAAACGTGGTTAGATAAAATCGTGCGATCAAACAGTAGATAAAGTCGTGCGATCAAACCGGTAACATCCGAATTTCCAACCGCTATGTATACAAACCAAACAGTGGCGTTTCATGGGCGGCACGGGTTCAATGCAAACAGAAGCCAATGGATACTATGTCACTAAGAGAATCATTGGCATTAGTACCACCATTACTTTTACAGGGATTGCAGAGGACAGAAATGAGGTCATAGCTCAAGACCCCTCAAGCATTTCGCCCTGATCAGAAACATAATCGGTCAATCACGGTCGCCCGTAATAATCCAGGTGCCACGAACGAACGGCGCAGATGTTGGATCTGAGTTAGCAACGTGGCGTTCCGAGGGATCCCCCTCTTGCTCTGGTGTTTCAAGTAGTTATAGGTGGTGTCCAGGCCTGAATTCATAGCTCAGAACCCCTCCAGCTTTCGCCTGATCAGAACACAATCGGTCCAATCACGTTAGACACGTAATCATCGGTTGCCCCAAACGAACGGCGCAGCATGGGGGATCTGAGATTAGCAACGTGGGTTCCGCGGAATCCCTGTTGCTCTGGTGTTTGAAAAGTGAAGTGTCCTGCTTTCATCTGCATTAGAGAAACTGCAAAGGGGTAGTCCTAGGAAGTTTTCTATAGCTGCCAACTAGGGTACTCCATTCTACTTTCGCCCGTAACTACCCGTAGTAGATCAGCTGTTAGTTTGAAAACCGTCAGTGGGTTAGCCCCAGTTCTCCATCTAACTGGCAAGGGCAACGATCACCGGCGTACAGCTATGCCTCATTCCCGGTCCCCCTGCAATATTGTTTGCAACAGTACTAGGGGTTAGTATTTGGTCATGGTTACATCTTCACGCCGGCTTCCGCCAATTCCTTGTTTCAGAGGAGGAGCATTGGCTCGTGCCTTGTATTTAGCCTCAGATGGATTTTTACCACCCATTATTAGGGCTGCATTCAATCACAACCCGACTCTCGAAAGCACTAGAAAGCCGGCAACGAGAGCGTCCGCGGGGACCTGAACGTGCCATCCAGCACAAGGTCCTCACTCAGCAGGACATCGGCCTTCCGTCACGGTAAGGCACGGCTTCCTTACGTATTACATTTCCCTCATGCTGCTTGAACGTGGGGATTCAGCGGCTGGGCTTTTCCAGCTTCACTCGACGCTACTGAGGGAAGCCTGGTTAGTTTCTTTTCCTCGCCTTAAATTCAGCGGGTGGGTGGGGTGATATGATGATCTCGCGCGATCTGAGGTCGAGTCATTTAGACATTGAGAATGTTAGGCGTCGGTTCCTCGAGCAGGCGAACAGGCCGCGCCGCAAACGCCCAGTTGGCCGCTTTTCAAGCCTGAGAGCCTCGGAAAACCTTTCGGGCGGCACTTTACCTTCACAACAGCAGCGCTTACAGGGCGGGTCGATGGATTTACCGGTCAGTCAGAACGCTGCGGATTTCCCGTGGTTCCGCTCACCCGGACCAGTCAGGCCGCGCCTCTCGGCACGGAACACAGGCAGGTTGTGGAGGAGGTGCCGCTTCCTATGGACTCCTTTAAGCCTCTTATCTAGTGTAATCGTTTGGCTCGCTTTGCACGGCGCAGAGTACGATGCCGGTTGCCTGTATCCCGTGTGTTACCGCATACGCGATTTCCCGTATTTGCGACCTTCAGACGAACGGGGTCCGGGGCCGCCCGTGGCCCGGACCGCTATGCGCTCAAATACAATGAACAATGTCATGGTGCACGAGCCAAAGCGTACCCACACACGCCAAAGCTAGAACCTACCCGGGGGTAGTTAAGCGTTAAGACCACTCGCAGGTTCAACATTGTGGCCTACAAATAATTCCCCTTTCCTCGAATCCAGGCGAGCGGGGCCGGGGACCTGTCAACCACGTTAGAATTAGGCAGGTTTTTTTCACAGGTTATCCCGCTATTTGTTCACCATGCAAAACATAGGTACGCGAGAAAAAACAACAGGCGATAGACCCTCCAGTTAAGGCTCGGGTCTGGCTGTCGTGAAGGGTTGTTATGCCGTTGGACTTGCGTGTTCCAACACACACATAAAGCGTAGTTGACTTCGGCGTCGTGTTTGTAAACATTTCAAAGGGGGCCCTGTTGTCGCCAGATCTCGGCAGCCTCACTTTGAATACGCCACTAACGCACTCAAACGGGACATTCAGTAAATATAATATATAAACCTAGCCAGAGCCTGACTACAGAGGAGTAAACCTCTTCGATTATATAACCGATTGGATCTGGGTGAGTCTCTGGTCAGGAGCAAGGAACAGCCGGTTCATGTTCCGGTCTTACCGTAATTTGCTATCGTGAGTCGCGTCACGTCAGACACACCACCCCGCTTATATATATAAGTTCTGGTCCCGAACCAGGATCCAGCCACTACAGGCCGGCTTTTTTACCTCTGCGCATGATACATTTTTGTACACAACGAATGTAACGCGACCGAAAGCGTCCCTAGATCAAAATCCGATTTCGCATACGGCACTGTCCATTTTGATCTCTCTCCAGCGGAGAGCCGCTCCCCGTAAAATCACCCACTCGTGGGAAACCACCGGATCTGCTGGCGTAACAAAAGGTTGGCGCAAAGTGCACACCATATCAGCCGACACATACTGGCAAGGGCCGAGGCGGCCCTGGATCAACACAGAACCACTTACCGCTAAAGACAATGAAAGCGGTCCGGCTCTGGACTTAGTCAGTTTTTCACCCAACAGCGTGTACCTATTGGATTCTTGGGTGATCTCCTTGGTATAAAGAGCAAGGGAAACCGGTCATGTCCCGTCTTACCGTAATTTGATATCGTGAATCGGTAAGTCAGACACACCAACCCTCTTATTATATAAGTTTGGTTCCTGAACCAGGGCTCCAGCCACTACAGGCGGATTTTTTTACTCTGCGAATGCTACTTTTTGTACACAACCAATGTAACGTTACCGAAACGTCCCTAGATCAAAATCCAGATTTCGCATACGGCACTGTCATTTTAGCTCTCTCCGCGGAGAGCCGTTCGGTAAAATTCACTACTAGTGGGAAAACGTTCCGTTGCTACTGCAAAAAATGTTGGCGCCCAATATACATTACCCTCTCTGACCAAAACCTGTCCAAGGTTAGTACTGCGTTTAGAGATAAGTGGGATGCAACAGGTTTCGCGTGCCGGGGCCTGCCGGGTTGGGAAGAAGTCTCCCTGCCGTGGCCCTGCCGGGGTAAGAAGTCTTCCCTGGCCGTGGCCATGCCGGGTAAGAAGTCTCCCTTCCGTGGCCCCTGCAGGGGTAAGAGTTTCCCTGCCGTGGCCTTGCAGGGTAACAGAGGTAAGTACAACCTATATATATACGTTTCTGGTCCCGAACAGGCCACAGGCGCTACAGGCAGGATTTTCGATCGCATCATAACTTAACCGCAAGCCTACCGGCGTGGGACTACAATCAGATATTGGGCTGGCACAGGACTCGCTAATGCATAAGGTATGGTGCCTTCAGCGCCATTCTAGATAGGTTTTTGCGGGAAAGTCGGCATGTGGCCGACAATTTGTCAGTAGGATAGGAATCCTCCTGCCAAAGGAAGGAACTCTACCGCACAAGGTTCCGGACACTTTCTACCTAACCGGGCCACGGCAGCGACTTAGTACCAAGTAGGGCCACGGCCACGAACCGTCACGTGGCAGGGCCCACGGCTCCAGCGAAAAAACATTTCACTAATAGGGGCCACTGGCAGCGAAACTGACGTGGCAGGGCAACGCCCCAGCGAACACTTCACCAAGTAGGGCAACGGCAGCGAACCTTCACGTGGCAGGGCCACGACAGCGAAACATTTCACTAAAGTAGGGCCACGGCAGCGAACCGTCACGTTGCAGCGGCCACTTTCCGGGCCAGCGAAACATTTCACCAAGGAGGGCCACGGCAGCGAAATTTTTCACCAAGCGGGCCACGGGCCAGGCGAAAACTTTGAAAAAAGAGAAGAAAAAAACACTGCCAAAACCCGTCTAAGCTTAAAAAATGCAAATTCAAGGTGCGAAATGAGAGGGAAAAGATGATGAATGTTTCACTGCATGTAAAAGGCCAATATGAGGCTAACACAGTCTCCCATCTTTCCCACCAATTTTGCTTCTCGATTTGCATTCTCTAACGAAGCAGGGCCACGGAAGTGTGAAAGTGATCAACAAGGATTAGCGACACAAAACACATGCCCTATCACGGACAAAGGCAAATTGGAGAATAAACATTCATGAATCGTTTCCCCTCCAATTTGGCATCTTATTTTGACATTCTCTAACGTAGGAGGGCCACTGCAGGTGGAAAGTATAGATAAGGCCTATAGCGAACAAAAAACATATGCCTAACATAGAACGAGGCAAATCGATACTAAAACATTCATGAATGTTTTCCCCTCATTTTGGTTTAACACGGGCCTATATAGTGAATGATACGCAGTTCCCGATCCGGGAGAAAAGGTGTTTGCATGTAAAAAAGTTTCCAATAAAGTTATGCAAAACATCTGCGTGCGTGGTTGGTATGGTTCATTGTTTTTTATGAGTTGCTTGCATGCTTACTTACTTCGTTTTTCTTGAGTAATATTTGTGGTTGTGGTTTATGATCATGAGAAAATATTAAACAAAGTTCCAAAAAAGGAATCAGAAAAAGCCGCATTAGTTCGTGCCAGTGCCAATGTGCACGGAAATACAAACATAGACATTTTAAAATTTTTCCTCTTTTATCTTTATCCGTTTAAGGATAATGGGTTCACTTTTAACACCTCTTAGTGTTCGTGAATGGGGAGAATGGATGTTCACTATAGGGTTTTTTTTTGTGTTTTTTCTAAAACAAGAATACAGGTTGTAAAAAGTTATGTCCAAAAACAGTGTGCTGTAGTTCATTTTGTTATTAGGAGTTACTTGATGCTTTACTTTTTTTTTTTTGAGTGAATTTGTGCTTGGGGCTTACTGATCATGAGAAAAGTCCTACTACTAAACAAACAAGGAAGTCAAAAAAGTTCCAAAAAAAGATAGATAAGCCACATTGTTTTGTTGCAGTAGTGCCAAAGGGGCATAGAAAGAAAACCAACACTCAGAAACTTAGAAAATTTTTCCTAAATGTTCTTCCGTTTACGGATAATTGGTTTCAGTTATATTTTTAGCTCCTTTTTGGATTGAACCAACATTTATAATATATGGCGCATATCAAGTTTGGTGCAACCTCAGACCAATCTGTAGCGTCATCACATGTACCACCCGGTAGCCATTACACCACCCGGTAGCCATCAAACCCCCGGTAGCATCACATCTTTTGCAGAAAACCTGCCCCGTCAACCATGGTAGAACCCGTTCTCATTGTAGCGTCTTCCCTGGTCGCATAGAGGGAGATAATGAAAGGCAATATAATATTTGATTTAGTAGTTTAGAGTAATTTTGCGGCCTACTTGTGACAAATGCCAAAATAACATTAACTAAAATTGAAGCCGGGGTTCGAAAGTCAAGTAGAGTAGTAACAACCTTAAAGAGAAACTAGAAATCGAGAACAGGGGTTCGCCGGTTTCTCTAAAGAACAACGGAAAATGAAATGAACTACCTCTGAAAATAAAAGGGTTCAAGTACGTGCGATTCGAAATCACACATCTTCTAAATCTAGGTCGATATCGTCTACTCCATGTCGTGATGATACCTAATGTCAAAGAAACCAAAACCACAATAAAATCAACAGAAAAGAAAAAAATATGCCTTTTTTTCTTTTATTTGTTAGGTTATTAGGTCGCCGATCTTCGAGAATTCTTTTTTTAATAGGTTTGATGGATTTTTTAAAAATGCTCTACATGATTGAAGCGTTCCTATTGGCACAGGGCTTACTAAACACGCGTCACACTCAAACTGGAACGATGTCGACAATCACCTCAGTCCCAGATGGCTTTGTCTAGGCAGTATTTGCAGCGGTAGACTTATGATCTGCTTCTTCACAAATCTGTGACGAACTTGCCCGGGATCTACAGGTCCAGGAGGTTGGGTCATATTGAAATGTGGTACCCTCTGCGAACCGGCTATCAGTCCCATGGCGATTTCTAGGGTGAATTTTGAATGGCGAGGGCCTTTACTTTTGATGTGCTGTAACGGGGTCTGGGATCGTCTGAATTAGAAAGATCAACAGCATTTGGCTTGACAAACTTAAAGCATATCCAGGCGTTTACGCGGCTAATGTCAATCGGAAAGAAAAAAATAAAATCTGAGTCCACCATTTCTGATTTCTTTCGTGCTACGCGAGTGATATTGAACGTAATGATAATTCTGTCTACGCCGGCGAGGTTCTCGGTGTATCCCGACAGGTGGTTGGGCTTTGATTTCATGGGTTTTCCTAGGTTGTACGCCATTTCTACTAAATTTCCTTTTGATTGTTTGTGCGGCGTAACGGAAAGCATGGTAGAAGGAGGGTAGGACTGTCAAAGATGCTACTGTCTTTCCATTACTGTAACGGTCAGTTGGATAGTCTAGAGTAGAATGTCCCCCTCTCAGTCTTGCTAGGCGGACGATTTGGGGCTTTTCTTTTTTAAGGCCATGAGGAAACCCTTTCGAAGCCCCATTGATGGCACCCGTAAGGTATGTTCCTGGTGAGGAGATCGTTGCACAATGCTACCGAGGTATAGAACTACCGTAAAGATATGGTGCCATCTATTGTAATGATTGCTCGCACCTCTTTAGTGATATCAATAAACTTGTCCGGCGGGCTTGTTGACAAGATGGGTACGGAAATTGCATATGTAACGGACACAGACTCTGCCATGGATATATTTTGAATCCGGCTGTGGTGGGCTTGAGTGGCATGAAAAACTTGTGAAACCCTGATTTGAAACCCTTATAGCTTATCATGGCTTCATTATTGCCAGTTCTCTCGAGCAATTGTATTGTTTGCGGCAATTTTCTAGGACGTTTCCCACACCACAACTTTAACGGGCCAATATGGCAGTGCACGCATTTGTTAATACTTTTACCTTTTTTTCTTGGGCTTGTGTCTCGGGCAAAACGTTCAGTCATCGCGATAGCAAAAACTTTAGCCACCTGTATATTTGTTCAAAACGTTCCTCTTCATTGTGTTCTACTATCAATTCATTATGAAGGCCGGGTTGCCGGACCAATAGTCACGAATATTCTAAGCTTTATTAGGCCCATGATAATGAGTATGCCGAACCAAGCTTTAATTTGGGGGGTCTGTTTCCTTGATATATAGCGGGTCAACTTTTTCACGATTACCGTTATATTCACGGATTACTTCATTTGTGAACAGGCTGCTGATCAAAGTGAACAGAATGAACGGAAAGAATTTGTAGAAACATTTAAGTGCAGTCATTCTGCGCGGTCTTTGAAATGCAGGACCTAAGGGTTCGTTTGGTTTGAAATCATGAGTCGGGATTTTGTCATATTTCGCGACCACCCTCTTATCTTGGGATAGTGGCCCCGTCGAGATTTGAGGGGCCTCTCCCGCGGTACTTAGCTGGTCTGGTTCAACAAAACTTTTTTTTTTTGGGTCGTGGGGCCATCTGCCTACGGGGACGTGCCGCCGGCTCTCTAGGGCGTGAGGGGGGCGACGTCATCTCATCTTCATCATCATCACTGAAGCTAGTGGCCTGCCGGTCATTAGCACGGAAACTTCCGCTTCATCATCATTCATATTATCTGAAGATATGCATGCGTCATTAGCAAGAACTGACGTATCAAGAATGTCTGACTAGATTGAGTCGTCAATGTCATCTAAACTAGAACTTTGGGCACTGTCACTTGGGGCACGGTCACCGGACTGTTCACGGTTACTCCCTATGTCACTGATTTCGTCACTGCTCTCGGAAGAGGAACGAAAAAAGTAAGTGGAGTTCAATGACCTGAAGTTCAATAAGAGCACTAGCATTTTCGGCCGGACTAGAGCTAGCAACTTGCCTTAATGGTTTTCGGTCTAAACACTTGGGCGCTTGGGCTTGTGGTTCTAGCAGGAGAGACGTGCGGTATGACACAACTCGCCTTGCCTGTGGTGATTGGCCACTAGCATGTGCTCTAATCGGAGATTAGCGGTCTGACGTGCTATAATCGGAGACTTAGCGGTCTGACGTGCTCTACTCGGAGACTTTAGCGGTCCTGACGTTGCTCTACTCAGGGACTGATCGGTCTCACTAGAAATCGGCCTTGCCTGTGGTGGCTTTTGCCATGGCAGCTGTTCTACCCGGAGACTTAGCGGTTCTTTACGTGCACTGACTCTATGTACCTGTTTGTGAGGGATCGACTGAAGTACTAGGCTTCGATATGTCATTTTGGGGCTATGGCTAAGTCTCTTAGTCTTTGCTTGAGGACGTGGCCTCATCGTCAGTGGAACTGTACGTGCCTGTATCTGAGGGATTCTGCGATTGCTTTCCGCATGACAGGCGTTTCTCAATATCTGGTCCTTTTTTTTTCTTTTTCTTAACAACCTTGGTGACTGCACTAGGTTGCGATCAGCTGCTGCTGCGGCAGCTGCGCCCTGCTTTTCAGCTAGGCGGGGACTTACACGTTAGCCTTTTTTTTTTTGGGCTTCTTGGGAGTTTCAGTATCTTGATTTTTCACTTATACATCGTCTATTTGGGCTTAGAGTGGGATTGTGATTTTTTCTTGTTCGCCATTTTACTAGCGGAGCTAATACCCATTGCTACAATTGATTGAAACACCTCTCATCCCAGTGGTTCAAGTCGTCTTGTAATAAACGGAGTTCCCTATCAATCATCTCTGTTGTAGTCAACAATACCTGAAAAAGAAAAAAATATCTTATTTTTTTTTTTTTTTTAAAATCCTACTTTTTTTAACCTAAAAACCCTTAAAGCCTACCCTAAAACCACGCGAACAACCGGGCTACGATTAGACTGGTTAGTCACCAAAACTAAAAAGTATACTAAAAATTTTGACCAAAACATAGAAATCCGCCCAAAAAAAAAACTACATACTTAGAAAGTCCAAAAGTTAATGTTTGGTTTCCTCTGGATGGGCTCCACGATAGTGTGGATACCCTTGCCCGATCTTTTTTTTTAATTCTGACCAGGGGTCCAGAGACTCCCCCCCCCCCCCCCCCTTCCACACCCGAGGTGGGAGATCCAGATTACTCGCCGGAGACTCGAGCATTGCAAAAGGGATAGCACTGGATTACATTGTACCAGTGGCACACTCCCGAGTATGACCTGAAATTAGCCGGTTCATCCGACAATTCGTCCGGCATCGTGGTCCTTGTTATAGCCGCCAGTATTTGTCGCAAAACCATGGTGCAGGAATGACCCCGGCCCTCAGAAGCTCGGCGATTTAAGAGTATGGTTTCACGACTTTTACGAGTAGTTGAACCTCTCTCTTCCGCCAAACATATCGTTGTTGTTGCAAAAAACCATGGCCCGAATGACCGGGCTCAAAATCAGGTATTTGCAAGGCTTTATAGGCGGTTCGTTGGTAAATGGCCCCTCTCTCTTTTCTCTTGGGGTAATTTGGTAAGCGTCTAAAATCGCTTCGAGCAATCCCGCTCTAGCGTGCGCTCTCTTCAAATCCAATACATGCAACTTTCGCCTATCCCTTTCTTTCTTCTAACATAACCCCTCTTAATATATACGTTCTGGTCCCGAACAGGCCCCCAGCCATTACAGGCCGGCTTTTTTTAGCTCTGCGCATGCTACATTTTGTACACAACCCAATGTGTACGCTACCGAAAGCGTCCTTAGATCAAAATCCAAGAGTTCGCATACGGCAACCGTCCATTTTTACTCTCTCCAGCGGAGAGCCCCCCTCGGTAAAATCACCCACTATCGGAAAACACCGGGGCGGCGGGCTGGCTAAAAAAATATGTTGGCGCAAAATACACTACCTATACGGCGGAAAACACATAAGCCCGTTGGCCTGCCTTGCTTCCAACCAAAAATCTTCCGCCACGTTGGGCAGGGGTTGTGAGCAGAGAGGTTAGTGTGTCTTGCCCCAAATTGTTGTAGTAGCAGACGGGGCGTTTTCCACAGTGGGGTGTGATGTTACCGAGAGCGGCTATCCGCTGCGAATAGAGTCAAAAGGACTGGTGACGTATGCGAAATCTGGATTTGATCTAGGGACGCTTTCGGTAGCGTTATATTGGGTGTGTACAAAATGTAGCATGCGCAGAAGTCAAAAAACCCGGCCTGTAGGGCTGGGCTTGGTGCGGGACCAGAACGTAATATATAAGGCGGGATGGCGTGTTCTGACGTAAAGATCCCACCCTAGATCCATTGGTACACTGTGGGTGAACATGGAGCGGAACAGCTTGTTACTGCCTACGCCCAGAAAAGCCGCCTGTATAGTGGCTGAGGCCCGCCTCGACCAGCACAGGTATGGGGATGGTGTGGTCTGGGTGCAGCGCTTCAGAGAGCGAAATACTTGTATTAAGACGGGGGGGAACATGACCCGGTTCCTTGATCTTTACAAGAGATCACCCAAGATCCAATCGGTACACTGTTGGTGGGTTGTGATGAAAAATTACAAAGTCAGAGCGGACCCGCTTGTAATGCCCACGCCAGCGAAAGAAAAGCCGGCCTGTAGTGCGGGGCCGGCTCGGGACCCTCTTATTATTATCCGTTATGGTTCACGAACACGCCCCAGCGCTATAGGCCGGCTTTTGTTCCTCTGCGCATGTACATTTTTGTTACACAACAATGTACCGCTAACGAAAGCTCCCTAATTCAAAATCCAGATTTCGCATACGGCATTTGTCCATTTTTAGCTCTCTCCAGCGGAGAGCCGATCCCGGTAAAATCACCAATTAGTGGGCAAAACACCGGGATCTGTGGGTAACAACATGTTGGCGCAAAGGGCACTACCATAACAGCCGACAAATACTGGCAGGGCCGAGCCGGCCCGGATCAAACCAGAACCACTTACCGCTAAAGACCAAGGAAGCGGACCCGACCCTTTGGAATCCGTTGGGTTGTATTTTGTCGTGCTCATACGGAAGCACATCAAAAACACCCTAAAGGTCTCATTTTTAGACTGGATTTATTAACCTCAAATTTACACCAAATTAGCAATTTAACGTAGCCGGCTGCCGTGGCCGGGCTACTTGAAAATGCGTAAGCTTGGTGTAAATTGAGGGTTAAAAAACGTCCAAAAAGTAAGAGATAGGGTTGCTTTGCCGTGCTTTTTTAACAAGCGCTGCCGTGGCCGGCTACGTTGTTAAATGCTAGCTTTGAGGTAAATTGCATTTTTTAGACTATTTTTAACCCTTCAATTAACCAAAGCTTAGCATTTAACGTTTTAGCCTTGCTTGGCCACTTGGCAGCGCTTTTTCCGATAGTTAGGCCTGGCGTGATCTTCCTTACGCAAATATTTCCTCACGTTTTAACCTATTTTAGGCCTTGCGTGATGAAACACATGCCGAAATGGGGGGAAGCTTAAATTGCTACGCGTAAACATTTTACCTATATAGGCCTTGTTCAAAATCTTCCTATTTCGCTGTTAACCAAAAAGAATTTTGTTAGAATTCCATTGCTCTAGTACATCTAAAATGCTTTATAATGATTTTGGGACGTTTTTCGCTCTGGGGACGCTTTTGGTTCTCATTGCATCTCGGCGTTTTCCCGGCAGAATACCGATGCGTTCATGCATCTCGGGTTTTCCCGGCAGAAGATCAAATTTGGCACGATGCGTTTCATTGCATCTCGGCCGTTTTCCCGGCAGAAGATCGAAGTTTGCGCGATGCGTTTATGATCTGGGCCGTCTTCCGGGAAAATGACGCGATTGCGTTTCGTGCATCTGGCCCGTCTTCGGGAAATGACGCGATGCGTTTCATTGCATCTGGGCCGTCTTCCGGGAAAATGACGCGATGTGTTTCGTTGCATATGGGCCGTTATGAACTTACGCTAACGAATTCCGTGCCGGGGAATAAACGGCCGAGATTGCAATGAAACGCAAGCTTTGCCTCTCGTTGCATCTGGGCCGTAAAATAAAAATAGATTGCCTTTCGTTGCATTTGGGCCGTCGGCCGGCAAAACGACCCGGGTCCGGGTTAGGGTGTAAAAATTAAACCCAAAAACCTATGGTATCTGTGGTTCCATGCTAATTTGGATAACTTCTTTCCTGACCCCCCTTCGACAGCAAACGTGTATGTTTCGTGGTTCCAGCTCAGAGTGGATCAATGTTTATCAGGAGTCCCTCAAGGATCGGTCTGGGGGCCATCTTGTTCAACATTTATGTAACGATCTCAATCTTTCATATGCATTGTTCTATCTACCAATTGCTGACGACACTTCATCTTCAGAAGTCAGAAGGAGTACTGATTCTCTCGGGTTCAATCCGATTTGATAAATGGTGGTCAGGACAATAAGGCTCTAAAATTATAAACCTCCCAAGTGTCAAGGTTATGGCATTACAACGGCGCCAAAGTCAAGCCTATCCTTATTTACTATGTAAATAATACCAAACTCATAACAACCGACACTCTTCGCCTTTTAGGGCGTGATCGGTGCTAGTGATTGAACTGGAATTGTCATGTAAATGCAGTTGTAAAAAAGTGCAATAAGTTTACTGGGTTTTATTATTTTTTTTTTTTTTTTTATGGTGGTTGCTGGGAAAAATATCCAAGATGTCTTCTGAGTATACAGTAGCCTTATAATGCCAGTTATGGACTACGGGCACATGTGTGGAATGTGTACCGGAAATGCAAATTGAAAAAATTAGAGAAAATTCAAGCATAGGCCCTACTCGGCTAATTTAGATCAACGCAGGGGGAACAGTCTTATGATGAAGATGTGTAGTCGTCATCTTTCAAAGCTGAGTTTAGAAGGGGATATTATCCGTATCATTTGCATGTTGTGTCTAATAAAAAATATGGCTTTCATTTTTCCAGATTGAGTGTCAATATAAGACACACGTATGATTCACTTTCAAAAACAGATGTAACTCCAAAAATCGATGCCTACAAAAATAGCCTATTTGTCACGCTTCCCTGTTATATGGTTAACTCGTCCCTCGTCTCATTGAATCTCACTCATCACTTGCAGTGTTAGTTCTTTTAAAACTCTTCTAAATCTAGGTTTTTTTTATCAATACAATCACATAACACTCATTTACCTCACTTGCATGCACTGTACATTACTTTCACACAAAAAAAAGAAACTACATCTTCAAACAAATTTGCAAACACACATACTCACATACACACACATTCATGTACATTTTTAGCATATTTTAATTTTGTACTTTATCAACCTTTGGTCTTATTTGTTTTTGCATAGTTTAGTTTAATTTTTGGAACTTTGTGCAATATTTTGATGTGTGCAATTATTTTGATGTATGAATTTCTATGTTGTCTTGGGATCTTCTGAGTAGGGAGTGCTGCACCTTTGGTGACAGTGCTTTTTGTGCTTCTCAGCACTCCCTGGCAGCTCATAAGGTTTCATTTTTATTTCTATATATTTTTTTCATTACTGATCTTTGTATTGTTTATTGCTGTGTTTGCCAAATGAATAAATAAAATAACTAAATAAATAAATAAAATATCTCTGAAAACAAAGGGGTTCTATGGATTTTTTGCTTCGGAAGCCTCCGGAAGGTCAGAACTTTTGTTCTCTTATAAGAACATCCCTCAACTGGGTCTACACCTATGGAACATTTCTTGTGGTATTTTTTTCACACACAATCTCAAGAGAAGATTTCAGTAGCTTCCCACAATGCATTGCTTCCAATGGAGATTTTTGTACATGTACTGATGTGAATCGTTAGTGATGAAACATAGCAAAATTGACAGTACTGATCACAAACTTGCATTTTAAGGGTGTTTCATCTCTAACGATCTCTTCACATGACTACCTGTACAAAAACTTCCAATGGAAGCAATGCATTGTGGGAAGCTACTGATATCTTCTCTTCACAATCTCTATGGGCTGGGCTCTGACAAGTACCCAATATTTTCCCATGGTGCTACGTCACTGCTACGTCACCCTCTTCACCACCTCTGGTCACCACCGTACTTGACACTGAACTGGTTACACAAGATGAACTTTTACTCAATCAACAGAGCAAAACATTGGATGGTTGATTGATCCCATCATGACTGATAGCCTGTGACTGCAACAACGGTATGCCATTTTTTAACTATCCTTTGCAAGGGCATAGTTCTTGTAGAGGGCCTGCAACCAAAGATTTTAGTTGGTCAATCCATCTGGCCTTCACGCAAACCAAAGTTTGGCTGTGGATATGGGACAACAGGCTGTATCTCCTCCAAGATGCTATTTGTTCATTTCATAATCCAGGAAATTTAACTCTAGCTATGGTGCACCGCTGGCAGCGGCTTGCAAATATGGCTTCTTGATTTCAGTGTACATAGAAACACGTCAACAAGACAACGGAATATAGCTGAATATATCTGCACAGTAGGTATGATAGGGCTTTGCACAGCACAGTGGGACGATGATACTGCTGATGACCGTGACTCCTCTGATAGCAAGGAATCAGTAGATGATATGTATATTGATACTAGTGATGGTAATAGCAATGATAATAGCAGGAATTTTGATTGGATTTCCCAGGATTTACTCCATACAAACGTGTTAAATTTTGGGACCAAAAATTCTGGAGTCAGAGTTAAAGCATGTGACACCAGGACCACATCTCAATAGAGTTGATCCTAGCCTGGTCAGCTTGGTCAGGGTCCAAGATTCATAACCAGATAGTGTATGTGGCGATTGGAAAGATAAGCGTAGAGCAAAACATAACTTTGTGATATAAAGGTTGCATATACCTTGTAAAAAATATATCTTTCAGCCTGTATTATGTGTTCAAACGACAATGTAAAAGGTTTTTTTAAAGGGGGTGCAGTTTTGCCAGTTTTATGGTGGGATGCAGCATAAGCTGGCAGGATCCAATTTGCAATCCGTGGGGTGTGTGTGTGTAGTACATGTGTGTATGTCGTGCATCAAAAGTAAGTTTGTAGGAACAAAAAGCAGCTCTCATTTAAATTATTTGAATGTTGTGAGCGTGAAGCCGAGAACCGCAAAATTCTAGGTTTTTTGTAGGTGCTTTAGATACAAATGTTGATAACCTTGGACCTTTGGTCGTAAGGTTGGATCATACGGCTACGGCTTCATGCCCAGATCTCGTTGAACCTTCTCATGAACATGTTGGTATTGTACAGAAACGTGTGCCAAAATCTTTAATTTTTTCCAAAAGGCAATTTGGAGATAGGTCACATGAATGCATTTTCAAATTCCATAGACTTTATACAGGGACTGAATTTTGGAAGTATAGAAAAATGGAACAAAAGGGGGCAATTTTGTGAAAAAACTACCACATTTATTCATTTCTTTCTCAAGTATTGATGAGTGATAATTGGTGTTGTTTTTATGGTTAGAGAAATATCAAATATCCATAGAATTTTTTTTTTTCTGTATGTCATCAAAAACCAAAGAACAGGTGGTCGCAACAACACCTTTTTTGGCTGATTATTTCTAGAAATAACTGAAGTTTCACTTTCAGAATTTTTCATAGAAGGAACTACAACTCCTTGCTGATGAATAAGGTGTCATATGAAAGGAAATCAAATTTAAGAAAATTCTCAAGTTAGATTTTGCAGATTGAGTTTTCTATTTGAAATTACAGGTGTTTTTAATTTCCCTGAATTATTTTCCCTAAAATCATTTTTCTAAAAAAATAAAACCTTGATTTAAAAAAGCACAAGGGAGAATTTAGGTATTTTGTTAATACACATATCCCTGGGGAGTTTCAGTTTAAAAGCACATTCCATTTAGGATGCGGAATAATTTATTTAGATGAAAAAATTAGGGAATTTTTAAAAAATAATAAAACACCAAAAACAAATCGCACTGTCTCGAAACTGCAAAAATATGTGGAGGAAAAGTTCAATCCTTACCAGTAGGTCAAGTTTGGACTAAATTGATGTAGGGATTTGCTTTACGGTCATTCTTCTTTAGACCATTTATCGATGATCCCTACCTTAAATTGTGATTGTGATGAGGACTTAATATGAATGGCACTGTAATAGGAGTCCCACTTTTTTTTAACAAATACGTGGACATTTTGTGAGACAATGTATAATCTGCTAAAATTGTAACATTCCTGCTTTATTTGTTGGTAAACAGGACACTCCATCGACCCAATATGGATGTTAAACTAAGTTGAGCGTGATGATCCTCTTTAAGTAACATTGCAGTTTAGTTGGCTTACAAGAACTATCTATTTTAAACTATTTGCTTAAATTTTAGTTACGATCCTGAAGGCACTATCACCAAGATATATGTTAATGTATCATCTGTTAGAGTTGGGCACTGCGATATCATAATGAACCACCACTCACAAGAAACTGCAGGAAGTAAGTATCACAAGATGTCAAAGCTACAGGAACATATTGTTCAATCTGTGTAAGTAATTATTTACACTTTGGTTTATTTGCAGAAACTAAACCAAAGGACTAGGTACATATTAGGGTAAGGAGTAGAGTCAAGGGGCAACTGATCGACAACTCATCAGCCACGGTACCCATCAAAAATGAGACTGGAATCAGAGAATAGGTAATATTTTATCCATTGAAAATTAAAGCCTAGGAAATATTCCTTTTGATTGTTTTGAAGAAAAATAATCCAAATGTGGTATCCACATAGTTAAACAGTCTCCTATTGACTAATTTAGACAATGTTTTTGCTTGGCTTCTACTGTCCAAACGGCTAGACCGATTAAATAAAATATTTTTGATCAGGTATTTTGATGATATGCTTGCTCGTGATGGGGAAAACCTATATGCAGGGGTGTGATTCTTCAGGATTTTTTAGTTTCAAAATTTACGCAACTTATTAATTCCAGACTATTCTAAGGATTATGACAATTTTACATGTTTTTCAGGTTTTTTTTACCAAATTCAGGATTTTTGCACAAAATTCAATCACACCCTGGCATATGGAAACAAACCATGATGGGTATCTCCCCTAAGGTTAATTATAGGTTGGAGGTTTATTGATAGAGGTAATTTTTAGCAAATAAATTTCATGTGTTTGAAAGGAATAGGATTTAAAGCTTTGTTTCCTTAAAAGAGTCCTGCAAAAAAACCTTTATGACTTTTTAAGTGTCCAGAGAAGACAACGGCCAAGAACACATTAAAGTCAATTTACTGTATCTGTTAATATTTTAAACAGTATATATTTACACAAATTTTCCAATGACTAACATTTCATGCGTTTTTATTTTCCATAAATGACCAATTTTTAAGGAGAAGTGTTCATTAAACTTAGTAGTGTTGCCTCCCCCCAAAAAAAAATTGCAGGACTCTTCCTCTGTAGGGCTTCATTTCTCATGAAGTCAAGCTATAATGACGATATTTTCTTGTACATGCTGTAACTCCAGTTCCCTGTGGCATATATCTACCAATCCTCAATTCTGGTTGTTAACATCATACAGGCCACATTTTTTCCAGGTTGCAGTCCCTGGATGGATTTTTGTCAGTCATGTCAGCAGAGGCACTTCATTGCAGCATGACCTTTAGGCCGGGTCCCTGGCCTGGCTATTATTCTTTATCAGTGCACTGTAACTCCTTCCAGAGGAAATCACCACTATATAGGCTAGTAATGTGTACATTGGGAGATATTCTGGCGCTTTACTCTGTCACAATGGCATGGTGTGTACTGTACATAGCTGTTAGATTTAGTAGCAGGGGGACGGATTTAAGGGTGGCCTCTAGGGTATGCCCCTCTAATTTTACAGAGGCAACAGGTGCTCAGTTGAACTTTTTGTGGGCGCCCAGGACTTCCACCGTGGCAGTGAGCGACACGTTCGCTTTTCTCTTTAAAAATTTCTCTGAAAATATTCAGTGAAAATGAGATTTAAAAAAAGCTTGACAGAAACTTCAAAAACAGAGGGGAATAATTAAAAATGATAAAAAACCTCTCCACATGAATATTTTGTTTAGGAAGTGGCTGCAAATTGATGACTTTTGACTGTATTATTTTTATTTAATCTCAGAAAGGGCGGCTTCTGACCCTTATACCCCAAAGGGGCTGCCACCCCTTAACCCCTGTAAGCTCACTTCGATCGCAGACTTTCAAACAATGGCACTCCCCTTCTAAATTACTGGATCCACCTAGTACCACCAGAGAAGCTGTAGTAAACATTAAGAATGTGGCCTACAGTTTCCTTATAGGCACTATCAGGGATTTGTAAATAGAAACATCGAAAAAAATCATCAAACAGATTTTGCATGCTTGTAAAAAGTACGGGTACCCTACGACATAACCTGCAATGATAAGGACCAGAAGCAAGTAATAAGCCACAAAAATTCTGTGATTTTAAGTCATTCTAGGTCCAAACGGCTAGACCGATTAACTCAACTATTTTTGATCAGGTTTTTTTGATGATATGGCTTTCTCGTGATGGGGAAAACCTCATATGCAGGGGTGTTATTCTTCAGGATTTTTTAGTTTCAAAATTACCGCAACTTTATTTAATTCAGCCTAAGTCTAGGATTATGTCAATCTTTACACTGTTTTTTCAGGTTTTTTTAACCAAATTCAGGATTTTTGCACAAAAATCAATCACACCCCTGCATATGGAAAATCAAACCAGAGTGAGTCATCTCCCATTAAGGTAATTATAGGTTTAGGTTTATTGATAGGGTAATTTTTAGGCAGAAAAAATAAATTTCATGGTGTTTTTAAGACATAAGATTTTGAACAGCTTTATGTTTCCCTTTAAAGAGTCCTGCAAAAAACCCTTTATGAATTTTTTAAGTTCCAGAAAGACCACTGCAAGAACCCTTAAAGTCAAAATTCCTGTAATATATAATTTTTTCCCATGTATATAGTTAACAAATTTTCCAATGACAACATTCCATGATTTTTCTTTCCAAATACCAATTTCTTTAAGGAGAAGTGTTCATTAAACTTATATGATTTGCTCCCTCCGCCCCCCAAAAAAAATGGCAGGACTTATTCCTCTGTAGTGCTTTCATTTCTCTATGAAGTTCCACAGGCTACTCCATGACTATATTTTCTTGTACAAGCTGTAACTCCAGTTCCGGTGGAATAATATCTACAATCTCGGCAATTCTGGTTGTAACATCATACATGGCCACATTTAATTCCAGGTTGCATTCCCCTGATGGAATTTTTGTCAGTCATGTCGCAGAGGCCACTTCTTCATTTGCAGCATGAACCTTTAAGGGCCGGGTCCCTGCCCTGGCCCTATTATTCTTTATCAGTTGCACTGCTACTCCTTCCCGAGGAATGCAACACTATATAGGCTAGAATGGTGTACATTGAGATTATTCCTGCACTACTCTGTCACAATGCAATGGTAGGGTGTACTGTCACTAGCTGTTAATTGGGTAGCAGGGGTGGATTTAAGGTGCTCTAGTGTATGCCCCTCCTAATTTTACAGACAGCGGAACAGGGTGCCAGTCTGACTTTTTTGTGGGCGCCCAGGCCTTCACCGTGGCAGTGAGCGACACGTCGCTTTTCTCTTTAAAATATTTCTCTGTAAAACACTACTTCAGTGAAACTGAGATTTAAAAAAAGCTTGACAGAAACTTCCAAAACAGAGGGGAATTAATAAAAATGGATAAAAACCTCTCACATGAATATTTTGTTTAGAAGTGGCTGCAAATTGATGACTTGATGTATTATTTTTATTTAATCTCAGAAAGGGGGCTCTGACCCTTAATACCCCAAAGGGGCTGCCACCCCTTAACCCCTGCTAAGCTCACTTCGCTCGCAGACTTTCAACAAATGGCACTCCCCTTCTAAATTCCTGGATCCACCCCTAGTACAAACAGAGAAGCTGTAGTAAACATTAAGAATGTGGCCATACAGTTTCCTTAAAGGCACTATCAGTGATTTGCTAAATCAGAAAATCGAAAAAAATCATCAAAAATCAGATTTTTGCATGCTTGTAACAAGTACGGGTACCCTAGCATACCCTGCAAATGATAAGACCAGAAGCAAGCTAATAAGCACAAAATCTGATATTTTAGTCATTCTGTCCGTACGGACACTTACTAGCTACAACACGTAATTGAATGGAGGGTCATTTCTTTGAAGACTGGCGTTTTCTTCCTTTTCCGACAATTCTTCAGTTGGAAAAGCAGCTTATGAGAATTGTACAGACTTATCCTTCAATTTTAAGCTATTCCTGCAAATTTCAAATATTTTGACACCTTTGGGTGAATCACTGATAGTGTCTTTAATTGGCAGTGTGCAAAAATGTGTGGCTTACAAATAGACAAAATCGGAAGTTTTAGTCATTACTGTCTGTTCGGACACTTACTACAACATGTAACTGAATGGAGATTCCTATCTTTGAAGACTGCTGTTTTCTTCCTTTTTTGTAAATTCGTCAGTTGGAAAAAGTAACTTATGAGAATTCTACAGACTTATGCTTCACTTTTAAGGAGGCTAGGACACGATAGATCTGTCCGAAATTTTTCATTGAAACTTGGTATGCACAAACTTCCATCGATGGTAACCAACAATCCAAAATAAAAAAAGGGGGTCACCGACCTCGTTTTTCATATAATATTGATTCAAAATACCTATTTTTTGCCATTTTTGATCAAAAATTAGTACACAAACCTATGGAAACTTGATTTTTACGACAGACATTTTTTATTATAACAAAAATTCTGCTCGAAATTTTTTGATGGAATTTTAATAAAAGTTGCGCACTACTAGAAGCTTTCGATTAAGAAAGAAAAAAGATGGGGTCACCGACCTACTTTTCACAATAATGTAACAAATAGCACGTTTTTTAGTGTTCAAAATTGTGAGAAAACTGTCTATGCGACATTCAGAGGCGTCACACGCAACATAGGTTACGCGATATCAACGCTTCTAATACACTCGCGCGTATCAATCACGCATTTCAAAAGTAAGACCAATATCCTATTTATTCTGAATAGTTTGCCTCTATAATGAGAAGTACTTCTCTGAAAATCTGGGGAAAATTGGGAGCATTGAACAAAGTATACACATAAAACAAGAAAGTATGCTGCACACCGTTAAAAATACCACTGAGTTTTTGGAACTTTCGGAGTGATGTATGGCAATTCGCCAACACCTACTGTTGTAATTTACTGTAAATTGTACCGACGCGTAATTTTTAGAGGAGGCAAGAATGCAAACTTTTCTGAATTCCAAATTAGTTATATAGGAAGAACAAAACTTGTAAAAAATGCTGAGAAATTCAATGTTAAATAGATTAAAGTTTATGTCTTTCAATGGTTCATTCCCTATTAATTAGTCTCTTAAACTTACCTTAGTCTTTGGAATTTAGTGACGAGGCAGGAAAGGGAGGACAGGAATAGTTATCCCCTGGGGTGTTTGTTCATTGCAATAAGGAAAAAATACCTATGGGTGGGTTGCGTATCCCATGAGGCCGCAGGGCAGAATGTGATAACGGAACCAAACCATAGCGTATGTATTTTCAGTATTGCTAGGAACAAACGGGTGGTGGGGGGGGTGGGTTTGGTAAAGATTTTATCATTCAGGAGAACTGAAACAAAGACACCAAACTTCACAGTACCACATGAAATTTCAGGAAAAATATCACTCGTTTAATTACTATTTCCAGGGCTTTTCAATGATGCTTCATGCTCCATCCGAATCCATTAAAAAATACCAGATTCCTCCTCAAGGCGTGAATGTAAATTCAGTGGCACAGTATTAAAAAGTTCAGGTAAAATGCAAATAAGAACACAGTCAAATGCAGAAAAAGTTCCAAAAGACAAAAAGTCCAAAAAAAAATCAGTTTTCAAAAGCTGAAATTAAGTATAAAAGTTCAAATATGTACAGGGTTTTTTCTTTTTCTTTGTTATTTAAGCTTTGATTGAAGCATTGATCACCAGGTTGTGATTGTGCAACCGGTGAAAATAGGCAGACCCTGGAGTGTGTGCGTGAGGTGTGCGAACATTGACTTGGCGTTGTGTATTAGAGGAGCAAATAAGCCTACCTGACCTTGATGTTCCCTGGTATTGCGTGCGACCATATTGACTTAAGTGATTGTTCAAACCTAGGGTCATTTGTAAGGTCTCGGAGCTAGAGGACTCAGTCTAAGTCAAAGGGTTGCAATTCTGTATTGCTAGGCGTATTCTCTTGAGAGAAAAAAAATCCAGCTACCCCACGCATACTCGTGTGATGATATCGTGCAATGGAGAGATAGGAGGCAAAGATGTGACATTACACTGTTGCTGCACGTTAGTCATATGGTAGGAGAGCAGGCCTAGACTACACTGCCTACAGGAGATGCGGAGGTCTGGGAGCCATGTTGACGGTTGCTTTCATCGTGCTTTGTTTCATGTTGATCGTTACAATTCGCGAGTGATTTTGAATTTGCACTGGGCTCTAGACTAAACGTACACTTTGGCTTCTGAACACTTTTACCGGAGTCTGACCCAATCTCTATCTTTTCTCTCTGAAACCTCGGATAAATTGCTAAACTGCTCACGGATCGGTGACCATGTCACAGGACTAATTTGGGAGACAGAGATTTCTTCTGGTGAGGCGTGCACCCGTTAATCTTGTAATGATGGTTGGTGTATATTGCGATAAGCTGTACTTGGTACTGAGGCTGAGCCCTTTCATAAATTTTGCCCACATAGAGTTCCGATGGGGCTCTTACTATACCACACACAATCTTCCGTCACTCCGTCCTGAGAAAATCATGCTTAGGTGGGGTATTTGCCCACAAAGACTCGCATTCTGGATAATGAAGATGAGAGATGTATTTCAAAACGACGCAACCTGGAATTTGCTACGCCAGGCATTCTGGCATTACTGCCGTATGACTTTCCCTACATACAGTCACCTTGGTGGTTCTTTGTCAGTTCGTCGACAACTTGGCATACATCTTTCACCTGTTTCAGGGACTGGTCTTAAGAACTGATGTGGACTTTGTCATTCGAGCATTGTTTTCCGAAACCGCGCCTGAAAAAGTCAGTAAAAACGAGGTCGAATTGTACCTTCTCTTGCAGTTGAACAGGGTTATCGCATATTGAACTGTGAGTACAAAAGCTTCAAATCCACCATCCAAATTTAAGCGTGATGAGTGAACATTGCCTTACGCCCCTCATTCTTTCAAGCTCACGACGTGCTGCTTTGAATGCTTCATTGGGACTGTTGAAATGCCCTATATCTGATAATGTCAAATGACTTGTTGAAAAAGGTGGGAAGATCTCAGATGATCGGCACCAATCCATTGTCTGCAGTTATCAAGCGAGCGGGCTCGGATTTATCGCCCTTTATGCTGGTTGTCACTAGCCACAAACCCTTCGCGAGCGCATCTAGTTGCCTCCGTCAAAAATTCTCAAAGTAGATCTGCCGGTCCCTCATCCACTGAAAAGTAAAGCACGGAACATGCCGACCAGCCTGTTCATTGCACGCTTAAGGATTGTTGGAATTGATTTGACTTTTTCTTCTCAATTTCCTCGCGTGTGAATCGCAAAACAAATAGACCCGAAAGTCGTTCTGTTGTTGAAGGAACTTTAGTTTGATCTGATGCCGCCATTGTGCCGAAGAGTAAGCGTAATTCGTGGAAATTCCAATATCTCCGGAGAATTCAGTACCCAGGCCTGCGGGGACGTTTTTACGTGCTCTTACAAAGACACAAAAAATGCACGCTGGTTACGATAAGTTGCATACCAGTTCAGGAGTTAGCTCTGGTCTATAAGCCACGAGAATACGAGATGATAGCCCCGCGTAAAATACGAGATAATTACTTAAAACATTTCAAGTGAGTAATACGGAAAATATCTTAAAGGGCTATATCCATGAAATTGCAGTATTAATGTTACTGAAGGATACATGGACCGGTTTTATGGCGCTGAGGGGGAAGGGGGAACTTTTTCAGGTAGGACCTGTGCGGCCCCGAATTCCGAATTGGGGACATGGGACATGATTTTCATCATTTTCATTACGGCCTTGGTACTCAGTGACATTTTGAAAAATTTGCAGGCGCAGGATCTAAAATTGGCTAAACTGTAGCTTCTTGGATAAAAATTTGAAAAAATAAGGGACCTCAGAACGGAATCATATGCATCGCATCTTTATACACACTTAAACAAATACGGGGTCAAATATGACGAATAAAAAAAACAAATGAGCCCGTCGGCTAAAAACAACTAAAATTTTAGGTGTTAAATATGACCCAAAAAAAGAGTAATTTGTATCAAATGGGGTCCATTTTAGCGGTGAATATTTGACCCCGTATTTTAAGTTGAGGCACACAAAGAATGGGTTATAGTTGCACGTACATGTACAGAGTGAGACTCTTTCTCCATTCACACTTATACGAATCCCGCCGTGTTTTTAATACGGAATTTTTCGGGGAGGAAAAAGGTGCCTTAATGTTTCATAGTTATCTAACCAGTTCAACAGGTGATTCCCAATTTAAAGTCGTCGGACGGTTGCCCCATAGGGCCAATTGTTTTGTAGCTATCGTAAACGGAAACAGAAAATTTATACAGGTCATTCAATTTTGCACGTAAAATTCGGGCACGAATACTTAGACTATGAGATAAGATAATAATAAGAATCTCCGCTTTTTTTAAAAGGAATTAGAAAATTCTATACTGTGATCAATTGAGGGGGTGGTGTGGACACACGAGTAGGCCTTACATAGGCTTATATTTAATTAGGAATAAAACAGTGCCAATAGAAAACATTTTTTTAAAACAATATTGGATGGCCCGTCTATTTTACGATTTTGTACAGTTTGTATACCATTAAGTCGGCTTTTGTTTTACCAAACCAAAACAAACTACCTATGGTCAAAACAATACATTGCAAGCCTCATAGGGAAATATAAAACCTCATTCACATCCAGAGGTCCTTTTGGGTGATTTTCCTCGATTTTTTTCTTGAGAGGGTGTTGCAGTCTCTTGGCATTTTTAGGTTGACTTCACGTTAGGCATCTCTCGCGCTTCCATAGTTTTAGTTTGAGCATATAGAATCAGTGCACGTCGCAACGCGCTGATTTACGCGCGAGGTCCAACTCAGACGTCACGCAAGCATTTGTGTTGGAAAATCCAAAACGTGGAACAGTGCAAGGACCTAGTGCGCGGAGCGAACGTGTCCTAGCCTCCTTAAGCTATTCCTGCAAAATTAATAGATTTTGCTCTTTTGAATGACATCACTGATAGGTCTTTTCAGTTGAAAGAGGCCCAAAAGGATTCAATTTTTCAGATGTCATAATTTCTACAAATTTTTTAGCTATAATATATAGGCTATTGTAAATACGTAGCAAAGAGAGTAGGACACCCAATATTCTCTCATAACTAGTCTCTCATGTCTCTTTCCAACAATTCTTTTTGAAACTCGCAGGTATGCGTATGCAGTAATGGACATTTTTGAAAAGAGTTTATTGTTGTGGATTTTGAAAATTCTGAGCAGATGTTCATTTTGGGGCATGCATTTTGTTGGGGCCTTTTGTGTTTTGACATGATTGGTTACGTAGTAGGAAAAGATTTTATGCTGAATTGTCTGTTGTCCTACAAGTGTAGATGCAGCTTTTGAAAGCTGAAAGCCATGGAATTATCAATGCTGGCCAAGAGAGGCATTGCCATTTGCAGCCTAGTCTGATACCCACTTGCAGTAAATTTAAAGGTCCGTTGCCCGATCGCTAATAGCCTCGTCCCCAGACAAGAAAGAAGCTCAATTTACAGGAATGGTTCGCCAATTTGTATCAGAAGAAAGCTACTTTTTTAATTTCCTGGGTTGAATATTAGGGTAATGATGTTTGGTTTAGGAGTTATAATCGAAAGTTGTTACTCCATTTTGGTCGACCATATTTATTTTTACACAGTACGCTATTGGGGGCTCACCAGAATCGTCGTTTTCTAGCTGTCACATCAAAACGGATTGAAATATCGGCGCGAAATTTCACAGATGGGGTTTTTGGGTGAAGGCCATTCTATCAAGATGAAAACTTTATATATTTAAATCGGACCATCCCCCTTTAAAGTTTACCTAGCAAGATGATAGTTATGTTATCAACTTCAATTAGCACTCTCCCATTCACAGTTGGGGTTGTCCTTGGACATTCAGTGGCTAGCTCTATAGTAATATTCAATTTTGGTCTTCACTTGACCATACTTGGTTTCATTTCAACTTTTATGCTTTCAACTAGTAGTGGTTATATGTTTCAAGTCATTTTCATCTTAGGACTCTAGTTGTGGGAGATATTAGCTGAACAATACTTTTGTCAGAATACCTTTTCATCAACAAACATCACAGAAACATATTTGTTGTTGAAATTTTTTTTTTTTTTTTTTTTATAACCATAGCAAACATTTGAGCAAAAACAATTCTTAACTATTTTAATTATTTTTTATTCTGAATGTAGGGTTTTTTTTTGACTCACACTGTATGTTTCAAGTCATTTTCATCTTAGGACTCTAGTTATGGGAGATATTAGCTGAACAATACTTTTGTCAGAATACCTTTTCATCAACAAACATCACAGAAACATATTTGTTGTTGAAACATTATATAACAATATTGAATACTCGGTATATGGTATTTGTCACAAAAACTATGATCAGGCCCTTAGCCTTTTTAAATTATGTTTCTTATTTAATGTGGCAAATTATATATAGTGTAAAAGAAAATGACTCAATATTAATTGATAGTCATTTGTCTTTTCACACTATAGTTTATTGACATATCAAATAAGAAACATAATTTCTGCTACCTATTTCATTTTACACTTGATCTTGGAAAAGTTGTATTGCAATTGTGTGAATATTTTTAGTTAGTTTAAAAACCCAACTTTGTCCTGACGTGTTACTCTTTGATGTGTTAACAGAATTAAAAGATAACAAGTTAACAGATTTTGAACAGAGAAATAAACCAAAGATTAAATTAATAGTACATCAGCATCTAAAGTACTTTATGGAATCAATCACATTTTAGAGGAAAATGTATTCTATTGAGAGCTGTTATTAACATGATCAAAAGTATGGTGCGGGTTTCTTATTTTCCCGTTCTGTAGCATGCATTGTTTGAAAAAAATCAAGTAGGCTATATTATACTGCAAATGCTTACCTCAAAGCTACTTACAAACATGAAATAATCTGTCTAAAACAAGTCAAAATGTAGATATTGTAGGCCTACTCACACACAAGAACATACATTTTAAATAAAATTGAAGTTTTGTTTTTTATTGTGAAGAACCTGTTATTGATATAAAGAGTTAAACAAAGTTTTAACAGTTTTCTTAAAGATGTTGTTTTTTATTAAAAAATAAGGCAGGGCCACTACAACTCAATGAAATTAATGTGTTGAAGTGTTGCATTCATGGGATTATGACTTTCAATTAATACCAAAAAGTAGTAACCTATTAAGTTAGCTTGGAAAAAGACTAACTGAATAACAATAACTTGTTGGCCTAATTGAAAGAGAGTTTTATGTAAATTAAAGCATTAGAGAGGATGTGAAAACAATTGGCATCATCAACATGGAACTTAGTAACTATTTACTGAAGTATGTATGATAGTAAAATTCAAAGTGGTATAGAGCATTGAATCATGCATACCCTACTGTTAAGTGTTCAGGTATCCAAACAACAACCCTAATTCAAAGGCCGACTCAGAGATTTTGAAATAACTTTTTTGTGTATTAAAGGGGCATTTTGTGATCCACAGCCTCATCCCCCGACTTACCTAAAAAAGTTGAGATTTTTATATCATCTGAACCGTTAGCCTTATAGTAATCCACATGTACCCAATCGTACGTGCAAATTCGGTCGTATCTGTAAGAAATTCGCAATTTTGTTTTTTTCTGTCCGTAAAAGAAATTACAGCACAGTGGCCTATGGGACCGTGGGAACAAGCAATTGCTCATAACACAAAACCGCAAGATTGGGATCGACTCAAACTTTGTGAATAAGCTTTTCTCAAAGATATCTTGTGAATAATGAATAAAACAGAAGGTGTTGGAATCACAAAATGCACCTTTAATTAAAAATAGTCAACTAGAACTAAAGTTAGTCACCTAAAATGCTTAATTCCAAAGTTTGAGATGAATCAGATTTTTCGTTTTGATGCAGTAAACATTTAAGTGTAGTATAACAGTGCCATAGGATACTGTGTATTCCGGATCCGGAATTTTATAACAAAGTTGTTATTTTCTATATGAAGGATTTTGATTTGAGCCTAGCTATTTCACACAGTGATTAGTATATGGACAAGCATTGTACACATGAAAAAAACATGACTTGTTTGAAAATTGAGGGTGCCCTCCTCAGGAAATCTCTGAGCCAGCCTTTAAGTCAGAAGCTAAATTCATTAGGGCAGATTGGCATTTTTAAGGGCTCTTCTTGTTTGGAATATGCTGCAGGGTATTTAACATTTCCTATACATGTGACAAACGAAGAAATGGATTTCCTTTGATTTTATTCCTTTTCACTTTGGGACATTGTTTTCTATTGAAATGTATGAGTGTAAGTTGGTATGAATGTATGTATCTGTGTGTGTGTGTGTATCTGCCTGCAACTTTGAACATGTGTGTGTGCATACATGTGCGTGAGTTGTAAATA
>JAMKCH010080840.1:0-11800 GCA_023653785.1 Ophioderma brevispina | reverse complement strand
GTCAGTCAATAACGGCCGAGATGCATCAAACGCCATCGCGTCATTCTCCGGGACGACGGCCCAGATGCACGAAACGCATGCGTCATTCTCCGGGAAGATCGGCCCAGATGCAACGAACGCAGCGCGTCATCTCCGGGAAGAGTCCCAGATGCAATGAAACGCAATGAGAGTCATTTGCGCGACCAAAATGTTGTTGACGGCCCAGATGAAACGAACACGCCATTTTCGACCGGTACAACGTTTCTCGTTGGCTTTCAATGCCTCTCGGCCGCGTTAGGAAGGCACTATCATTGTGATCCCCCCCCCCCTGCATAAAAAGTGAAGGGGAAGTTGCTAAAATTCTTTGGGATTAAACTGACATAAGAAAACAATGGTGCTTTAAAATTTCCATTTAATGATTAGACATACCTGAAGTGAATACTGAATAAGCCGAATACGAGGTCTTTATGTAATAAGATGATGATTAGTATTTTCTGTCTTGCATGGACAGAAAATCAACCATGGTTTCTATTAGCTAGACTGACGATTAAGATAGCAGGCAAGTTCAAAACAGGTTGCAATTTTCTTTTGTACTTGTTTGTCCAATAAACCTTCGGAAACGTTCAGGGTATGTGGTCTACAACCCATCCAGGGCAATTTGATCGAAATTGTTCCTCAAAAAAATTCCTCTCCTCCTAGACTAGTGTAGTAGTCTACGCCGAGTGACTAGTCTAGTTCAACGGCCATTCTTATGGTAGTTACCACATAGCTACTACCGAGTATAAGACGGTTACATACCCAAGGCCGTTCACTCGCCGGCCAGGATTCCGGGGATTTTTGCCGCATAGACGGATAGTGTACATACAGCGGCTGTCGCCCCCCTTCGTGGCGTAGCTACGTGGTTACACCGTCTCTCAGCGCGCGCTGTATTCTCATGGCAATTTGGGTTTTAGATATTTTTGGCATATATTGCATTTTTATTAAATGTGCATGTATAGGGTTTGTGATCATGCCCGATTTGTCATCGTGAATTTGAATTTTCCTAAAAAACGTCAAAAAATGAAACAGAGAAACATGTATAGTCGCCCTCATTTCATGAAGTTGTCATCCACTCTCAAAATGGCTTCGTGGTAACGGGGATTAGCACGTGGTAGCTGCGGTATACTCCGGTACCTGTCTACACAACATGCACCTTCTCTCCACATAGTGGGCAACTAAGGGGTAGCCATTGGGGTAGGTACAGAAGAGTAGCACACATCAATGTATACCTAATAACTGGATACTACTGGAAGGCCCTATCTTGCAGCTCTACTAGTTCTGCTGAGCATAACATTTTGTCTTTCATTCATCTTTAACATTTGGACATTATAGTATATCAGCTAACGTAAAGGTAATGCCGCGGCACAGTATTTGGTCTTGGTATCAACAATAAGCAACAATGGCAAATTTAAAAGTCATTGACATCACAAGATTTTCATAACTACCTCCAACAGGATCTACATACTACAGAACAAGAATTCCACAGGTTGTTTTGTGGACCAACAACGAACGCGTGTGACCTTTGGACCCGCCAAAACTCCGAAACTGGCAACACTCACTATGACAGTGTTAGGAGGAAATAATTTTTTTTTTTATGCGTTGTGAAAATCATCCAATTTTCGCCGTTTGGATGAAAACAATGTGTGGATTCTTGTTATGTAGTATTGTAAGATGTACAGAGTCCTGTTTGAGGTAAGTTTGAAAAATCTGACGATGTCAGATGACTTTAAATTTAGCCTTTGCTTATTGTTGATACAAAGTCCATTTACAGCGCCCCCCCCCCCCCCCCCCAAAACCAAGGGTAAACCCATTTCAAAACCAGTCGTACGTGCTGGGCGCTGACATTTGAATATGACGGAATAATTCTTAGTTTGGTTGCTTGTATACACACATAATGTCCATTCGATACAAAACAATCCGCCAAAAATATCAGTTGTTGGATGTTGGGTGCTATTGGGGTGTTAAATTTTGTCCTACCCGTGCCACACAACAAAATGAAATGACACATCAGTCGTCTGATTTAAAAAACCGCCTCAATGAATACAAATTTTCACCAAGCGCGCATTGCATTATGAGAAAAAAGAGTAGCGAGAACAATGATCCAGGTACACACTATCAGTCTATTATTACCTGGCCACCTCTAACACTTAACATCAATTTGTATCACTAATCGGTAGTGATAGCAAAGCGGCACCCACAGTATGTGAAGAAGCGGAGGCAGCCATTGCTTTCTATTGTTGGCACTCTAGGTTTTCTTTGTCGGCAAAACATGCGAGACGGGGTATTTCTAAAAGATTACGTAACGTTTGCCTCTATATCTATATAGTCGAACTCTTTGGCCTAACCTTTACGTTAGCTGATATATAATAATGTCCAAATGTTAAAAGATGCAATGAAAGACAAGACGGTATGCTCAAACAGAACTAGCAGTAGCAGCTAATGCCTCGCAACTAGCCAGTGTGTACTGTGCAGTAGTGTTTTATCGCGTGTTAGACATGGTGTAGCTGCCGTTACGGTACAACGTGAGCAGAAAACGGCAGTGTAGTCCTAGCGGAACACCAGACATTTCATCCCCGTACAATTTTCATACCCGAGACATTTAATCCCCGGGACGATTCATCCCCGAGACATTTCAGCCCGCGACGATTCATCCACGAGACATTCATCCCCGTAACTTATCATCCCCTATATGTACCGGGATATGCTTGAAATGGGTCGTTGCATTGTCAGCAGTGTTACTAATTTAATGCACTGGGGATATAGCAAAGAGTGATTGTGGCGGGTATGGCCGCCACGTATAACTCATGGCGAGTTTCATGCCCTGTATATCGAGTTTACCACGATATATGAGAGTTTACAGCGCTTCCTATCCAGTTTTAACTCTATGTGCCGAGTTTATAATCATGTCCAGAAAAATCATGTTCCAGAATAAATCATGCCGAGATTTAAAAACTGCGACATGATTTTTTTCAATGTGCAAACTGGACATGATTTTTGTTCTCAAAGGAGCAAACTCGACTGATTTTTTCTAACATGAGCAAATCGAACATGATTTTTTCTCACATGAGCAAACTCCGACATGATTTTTTTTACACAAACACAAAAAATCATGGTCGAGTTTTCTCATGGTGAGAAAAAAATCATGTCGAGTTTTGGAAACTGGACATGATTGATGTCAAACTCACCATAAGAGAGCAAAACTCGATGTATAGCGGGCAAAAACTGGACAAGTAGCGCTGTAACTCGACATAGAACGCTGCACACTCGACCTATGGCGAGGAAAACGCAATACACACGCGTGAAAACGACCATGCGCGGGAAAAAACTCGGCAAGGATTGATTGACGTGGAGCATAAAACTGGAAATGATTTATGTCAAAATCACCATATAGAGAGCACACTCGGATGTATAGGGGGAAAAATGGACAGATGCGTGTAATGGACATATAATGCTGCACACTTGACATATGGCGAGGAAAACTCAATACACAGCGCGTGAAACTCGATACGCGGAGAAAAACTCGCATGATTTGATACGTGGAGCATAAAAAGGAAATGATTTATGTCAAAATACCATATAGGAGCACAACTCGAGTAAGAGGGCAAACTGGACAGATTAGCGCTGTAAACTGAACATATAACGTGCACACTTGACATATGGCGAGGAAAACTTGATACACAGCGCATGAAACTAGCACATGCGCGGAAAAAACTCGCCATGATTTTGATACGTGGAGCGTGCCATAGCGGGGGTTGATGTTGTGCTGTGTTATTGAGGTAATGTACTGCAGGACTAGGGAAGTCATGCCTAGTGAAGCGGATGGTGTTGCATGTTGTGTATGTTATGAATCGTGCAATGGGAATGTGCTGCTCGGCCTCTGTGTGCGTGTGTGTTTACAGCACACAGTATAAAGCCTGTATAAAACCTATGTGGTATATGTGCGAGGTATGGTTATTGAGAGAGCCGGCGCGGGAGACGACGGGGAGTTGTTTTGTTGTAGTTTTTGCCTTTTGTCCCGATTTTCCCTGCATTGAAAGTTGAAAATACGAAGAATTATAGCATAGCCGACATTTAAAAAAAAAAGATGTTCCAATAATTACCTGGAATACTCGACTTGGATTTTTTTTTTCATTTTAATATAACCAAGTGGTCCCATTATGATTTACAGTAAATTGTAGCGTTTGTCATAATTTCCGTTAGTCGTACTACATAGAAGACACCTTTTTTATTTTTTTCGCCATTGAATTTCATTCATCTGAAAACAAAAGTTAATATAAACTTTCAGCCCAACAATCTGAAAGAAAAAATTAGAAGAAACTATTAAAATATATTTTGTAATGTGTAAGAGCAAAATTGTGAAATCCCCTCTTCTTTTTTCTTTTCTTCCCATTGTTGCTGCAAAATCAGTTTTATTTTTCCGTGACCAAATACACCCCCCCCAAAAAAAGGAATAGAAAAGCAAAACTTAGGTTTCAAAAGTCAGAATTGATATCTTAAAAAAGATGTGCACACATCGTCTTTTTCTTTTTCATTTGTTGTTTTTGTGTTGTTTTTATTTTGTTACTTTATTAGTGGATATAGTATGCCATCAAAGGTCCGGTTTGAGGGTTAGCTATATAGATAACCATTGAAGGTCCGATTTGATGGTTAGGACGGTTCGTCGTATTTAGGGCAATCGTCTGGCCACAAATGGAAGAAGATGTGCTTACTTCAAGTGGTAAGTTAAGAAAAAAACATTTAGGGATAAAACTGTACCTTTAAAACATGGTCCTGTTGTAATGTAATAGTCATACGGCCAACAATTAAATTAAACCACTTCAAACGTGGTATTTAAAATAGGGGTTAGGAGTTTTAAATAAAAATAGGCCTTAAGGGGGGCATTAATGGTAGAAAGGACATTTAATACTAATCCTATAGACACAATATCAGGACTCTGGGACTTAAAACCCAGTCACCCCAGAAAATTGGCAGGTATGTAGCACTATATAAATTAGTGTTAATTCTGTTACCGTGCTGAAAATTGAATAATGAATTTATTTAATGTAAAGGAATGTATAAAAATGTACTCAATTTTTACCTTGGTATTATAAAGATAATAAGGAAAACTGAAACACAAAACGAAAATGGCATAATTTTTTTTTGTGTTCAGTTTATTTGATATGGTAGTTATTTGTCAAGCGATAATATCCACAGATTCCTGTCATATTTTTTCAGATTCTTCCATCATGATTTACTTCTAAAATGAAAAATTTATTAGGTCTATAAAGCTCCATCTAACACACGCAATGACAATGCGATATATTCCGGCTCATGGTACATCGTTGATAGTGGCATATAAAGTGAACCGATTTGACAATTCAAAAAAATTTTCTCAGCGACTACGTTGAAAGGCTAATACGGGTATAGAAATATCTAATTACATTATAATAAATAATATAAATAAGGACTTACGTTGAAACTTTAAAGGTCGGACAGTTCTACGTGGACTGTGAAATTGCAAAGAGGGTACATATTGTCTGAATTGTGAGGGTGTTGAACTTCGTCAAAGAGTACAGAGCATAAACACTGAGAAAAAGTCACCGATTTCTTTTTCCCACTGTGGGTTATTTGCGCTATCCTTAATAAGTAGCGAATGGGACTGAATGCAAGTGGAAGTGATGAACGGTCCGACATCCTAAGTGGCGCTATGAACTATTTTACCAATTCTTTGTAAACTACAGGATGATATTTGAAAGGGGAGTTCACATACAAAAAGTACTGCAATATTGGGTCATTGTTATTTTCGCATTACCAAAAGCTCGTATAGCTGAGTACCAATGAAGAAAAGCATGATCAAAGAACAGGATACACAGACCATAATAATTAGAACATAATTATGTGTTAAAAAAAAAAAAAAAAAAAAAAAAAAAAAAAAAAAAAAAAAAAAAAAAAAAAAAAAAGGGAAATATTTTTTTTTCGATTATGAAAACAAAATTACAAGTACAGGACTATATGAATAAGTATAAAAAAATACTTACACATAAGACTTTATTTTTACAGAAAAAAAAGGGAAAAAGTACATGGAATATGAAAATGTTAAATGTAATAAATGTTGCAAGTGACCACATTAATGTGTCATCGTGGAATCATCCGCAAGTTAAAATTCTCCATGTATCACAACGTATGCAGTTGTTTCGAAAATGAGAACATAAAGACACTTTGATGAAAGAAACTCAAGTGCCAATATATGTATTATTTAAGGGTTGCCTCTAAAATATTTGAGTATGGATCGTACGGTTCTCACCCGTATAATTTTTATGAAGTATTTTTGTAAAAACGACTGGATTTAAGGACTACTGTGGAAACTCATCCAATAGAAAAGTCGAAAATCCCCATGCAGAGGAGTAGAAATAGCCAAGTTCCCATGGAGAGTATTACAAAGTGCCAAAGGGCATATAGTTTAAATGAAATGAATGTAGTATAAACTATTAGAAACACAGTGCCTTAATTTTGGTAATAAGATATTAATGGGTTACCCGACATCATTGCCCCTAACAATTCACATATTCTTTGAAAGGAATGTCGCGGCTATACAAATGCATTCATTCTTAATTCCGCGGTTACTTCTGATCCGGGTAATTGATTTTTCTTTGCAAATGTAATAGTATACTATCGAATTATTCGTTAGTTCAAGGTGTTGTTTATTGTTGTAAAAGGTATACCTAATATTCCTGGCCTATTTGTAATTTGTTTGGTAAAAAAAAATAAAGAAAAAACCTCTAATCTAACGATGGTTATTATCATTTGCAGATTCTTATTGATTGATATTTCCCCCATGGCCTATTGTCAAGGTGTTGTTGAAAGTTTACATGCCTCTATGTCAAGGTGTTGTGAAAGTACATATTCATGACCTGAAATTGGACTTAAGATCATATAACTTCCAGGTGTATGTAAATGTATAAGATTAGTTGTTACCAAACCAATCCAGGAAACAGAGCAAAAAAGTATATTAAATAGCAGTGGCGTAAACAGGCGGGGGGGGGGGATTTAATTGGGGGGGGGGGCAGGTTCCCCCCACGACTTTGGCCGGAAAAAAATTGGCAAAAATCATGCTAAATCAGCCGTGTTTTAGCCCTCGACGGCTCTCCTCCTCGCGCCCCTTTCATGACCCATCTCCTACCTCCTTAATATTTTCGCTTGGCCTGTTTTTTTTCCCTTCACCCCCCCCCCCTTCCTCCTTACCCTCTTTCTCCATTCTTCTTTCTCCCTTTTCGCTTTCTGATTTTCCTTACCCCCCCTTTTCTACCCCCCTCTCCACTCCCTTCCCCCTCCTCTACCAACATTTCACCTTGCCCCCTCCGACCTCCTACCCCTCAACCCCTCCTCTCTCCCCTCTGCCCCACCCCCGCTCCCTCTTTGTCCCTTGCCCTTTCCTTGTTCCACCTACCAATAACTCATTTCTCTTTCCCCTACTGTCACCATTGTCCCCCTCCCTGCCCCTACCCCCCCTTCCTTCCCACGGCCCTTTTTGTTTTTTTTCATTCTTTCCCGTTCAACCCCACATCCCCCATTCTCTAATCCCTCCTTTGTTCTTTCTATTTCCGACACAACCTTCCTCCTCTCAGTTCATCTACCTCCCCTACCGCCCCTTGCTCTCCCATTCTTTGTCCTTTTTCCTTTTTTGTTTATCTCTTGGCCGGTCCCCTCACTTCCCCACCATTCTTCTCTCATCCTCTTCTCGATTATTACTTTTCCCACCGCCGCCCCCCTCCCCCCTTGTATCCTTCCTGCCCGCATGACCCTTCCTCCGTCCTCTTCTTTGTCTCATCCCTCCTATTTCGGCCCATCTGTTATCCTTTTACTTGATCCTCCTTACTCACTTTTTCAACCTGTTTTTCTTTCGTCCGTGTCCTTCTTCACCCCCCATCGCCTATCCTGCTTCCCCTCCACCCCTTCCCCTTTCTTCTGCTTCACGCCCCCGTGCCTGGTATACCATTCTCTCCTCCCCCTCCTTCTTCGCGTGTCTTTTTCGCGTCCTTGTCGTACCTGTGCTACTTCTCCACTATCACTTTGCTCTCTCGAACCTCCCAAGTCCCGTTTCCCCTCCTCCCTCGTTGCACTTTTTTTATTCGTCGTCCTCTCATTTTCACATTTCCTTGATGCTTTATTGTCATTCCTCCCCTTATTAGCTTTTCTACCCTTTCTTCTGCAACTCCTATCCTCCTGACACCCATTTCCCTTTTCTTACTCCCCCCCTATAGTTTTCTTTGTCTCATCCTATTTGCTGACACCTATTTCCTTAATACCTCTTGCTTGTATCTTCTTCCTTTATACCCCTTTCTCTCGTCCCCGGGTTTCCCCAGCCCTTGCCGCTCTATGTCGTTCTCCCCCTACCCTCCTTCCCCCCCCTCCTCCATCCCCTCTCGTCCTCTCCTTCTTTTAGCCCTTTCTTCTCCTCAAACTTTTCTTTTCTTCATGATTTTGCTACCCCTCCACACTCTACGCTCCTTCTTCTTCCCAACCTTAATTTTGCAGTCTTCCTTCGTTACCCTTGCTTGAGTTAGTTGTTTCCCCACGTTTTGCAACTCATTTGATTATTTCCTCCTACTCCTCTCCTTTTTCCTCTCCCACCCTTTCTTGTTCCCCTCTCATTCCCGTGATTTTCAGCCCTTTTGTCTCCTTTTTTTTTTCTTCCTTTTTCTCCGCTCCCCACAATTACTCTTTCCTATTTTCTATTGACGTTCCCGCCGTCCCTTCTCAGTCTCCCCCCACGCTCCACTCTTGCACTCCTCTCTTTGCCCCCTCCCTATCCCCTTCCTCGACCCTCTTTCTGCTTCCTACTTTATTCACGTAACCCCTCCCTAGCTCTCTTTTTATTCTTCTTTTTTATTCTCTACATTATCAATCTTCTTCTTCTTATCTCACCTCCCGAAAAATTGAGCCTTTTGACCCCCTGGATGGGAAAATTTCCAAAAATGGGAAATTTCCCATCATAGCGGGCAGGCCCGTTACGCCACTGTTAATAGGCAATGACAGTCTGATTGTTCATATTGCCTCCAGTAGACATATAAACAAGAACTATAAGTAAAATGTATTGATCGGTCCAGATGTTGGATAAAATGGTACACAAGTAGGCCCTTAGAACAGTAGGTCAAATTTGGGAGGTTCAATTTGTACAATTACCTGGGCTATTTTTTGGTATAAATTTTACTGGAGTGTGAGAAATATTAAAGTGATAAGCAGCGATTTGCGATCATCAAAATTTTGTATTTTGTATTTTTGTTACACTGGCATGGATGTCTAAATAACCTGAAAGTGGTTAGCTTGAAATCCTTGATTAAAGACAAGGCAGAAACTTTTTATCTGATCGTAATTTATAAGGTGCAAAAAATTTTAAGTTGTAGTATTGGGACCATGACATGTACAGTTTGAACTCAAACACCAAAATATAATTGATCTTGTGTATTATTTACTGGTTGTAAACCACAACCAGCTCTTTAGTGTAGATTTGAGTTGCAATTCGCTGTATTAGTTGCGGCAGACGGTATGACAAATTTCTTCAAATAAGTGTACTTTTTCACATTTGGTGTTTTGTTCGTACATTAAAGTAGTAATATGTTTTTTTTTTTTTTTTTTTTTTTTTTTTTAAAAAAAAATTAAACGTCAAAATTTTTATTCTTTCACATTTCTCCGATTAAATTATTCTTCGTTTGCAACACATGACATTTGCGAGCTTATAACCCTTCAACGTTATAGTTTACCAGCCAGTAACCAATGAGCAACTGTGTAAATATCTCGGAAATTTTTGGAAAATTGGTGGAGCTCTTCACAAAATGTGCTGATTATTGCTTTAACAAACTGGGTATTTGGCGAATGCCAACGGTGTGATATAAACACATAGGTAAGTATTCCCAAATATGAAAAAAAAAAGTTAAAAAAAATTGCAGATTCTTTTTTTCTTTTTCATTTTGTTGTTTTTGGTGTTGTTTTATTTTTTGTACTTTTATTAGTTGGATATAGTATACCCATCAAAGGTCCGGTTTTGATGGGGAGATATATAGTATAACCTGAAGGTTCGATTTGATGGTTAACGGTTCCTTTCTGTATTTAGGGCATTCCGTTCTGGCCACAAATGGACAGAAGAGTCGATTACCTTCAAGTGGTAAGTTCAGAAAAACATTTAGTGATAAACCTGTACCTAAAACATGGTCCTTGTTGCTAATTGTAATAGTCATACTGGCCACAATTAAATAAACACTCAAAACGTGTTATTAAATAGGGGTTTAGGGTTTAATTAAGATGCCTTAAGGGGGCATAATGTTCAGAAAGGACATTAAATACTAATACTATAGACACAATCTCAGGACTTCTGACTTAAAACAGTCACCCCAGAAAAAATTGCAGTTATGTAGACACTATAATAATTAGTTAATTCTGTTACCGTGCTTAATAAAAATGAATAAATGAATTTATTAATTGTAAATGAATGTTAAAATGTTATCAATTTAATTGGATTATAAAGATAATAAGGAAACTGAAACACAAAACTGAAAAAAAATGGTTTAATTTTTTTTTGTGTTCAGTATTATTTTGCTATGGTTATGGATTTGTCAAGCTGATAATATCACAGATTCCTGTCATATTTCTTCAGATTCAGTCCATCATGATTTACTTCTAAACTGAAAAAATTATTAGGTTTCTTACAGTCATCTAACACACGCAATGGACAAGGCGATGATAGTCCGCTTTATTGTACATCGTATGATAGTGTCATATAAAGTGAACCGAATTGACAATTCAAAACATTTTCAGCGGACTACGTTGCAAAGCCTATATCCGGTATACGATTAATATATAATAATTATAATACATATATAAATAAGACTATACCGTTGAAACTTTAAGGTCGACAGAGGTCTCGTGGATGTGAAAAATGCAAAGATGGTACTATATTGTTCGAAATGTGAGCGTGTGAACTTTCGATCAAAAGAGTTCAGAGCTATTAAACACTAGACAAAGTCACCTTATTCTTTTTTTCCAATTTGTTTATTTGCGCTATCCTTATAAGTAGCTAAAGGTGACGGATGCAAGGTTGAAATGTATGAACGGCTCGACATCACTAGTGGCGCCATGAACTATTTTTACCAATTCTTTGTAAACTCCGGATGATCTTGAAAGGGATGTCCCAATTACAAAAGTACCTGCAATATTGGGATCATTTGTTCTTTTCGCATACCAAAAGATCGTATAGCTGAGTACCAATTAAGAAAAGCATGATCAAAGTCAGTATACAAAAGACATAATAATTAGAAAATAATTATGTGTTATATAATCAAAAGGTCAAATGTAATTTGTAAAGAAATAAAAGAATCGCAAAAGGAAAATTAAGGGAATATTTTTTTTAGATTATTGAAAACAAAAATTACAAGTACAGGACATATGATAAGTATAAAAATACTTACACTATAAGACTTTAATTTTACAGAAAAAAGGGAAAAGTACACGGAATATGAAACTGATTAAATGTAAAAAATGGTTGCAAGAGTGACCACATTAGGTGTCATCGTGGGGAATCATCCGCAAAGTTTTAAAAAATTCTCATGTATCACAAAGTATGCAGTGTTTCGAAAATGAGACCATAAAGGACACTTTTTGATTGAAGAACTCAATTTGCCAATTATATGTATGACTTTAAGGGGTGCTCAAAAATATCTGATTATGGATCGTACGGTTCTTCACCTGATATACACATTTTTATGAAGTATTTTTGTAACGACTGGATTTAAAGACTACTGTGGAGGAA
>JAMKCH010080837.1:0-12496 GCA_023653785.1 Ophioderma brevispina | reverse complement strand
TGCAAAGCCTATTCCGGGTATAAAAAACAAAATCTTTTAGACAACTGTGAGCACATCATATGAATTTACGCGCAAACCCCGATGTGTATAATGTGAGACCTAAATATTTAACATTGATTACATTCTCCAGTTGAGGCATTACTCAATTTTGCTAACTATGTGCAATTATCTTGTTACACATCAACGAGATGACAACCATCCAAATCAGATGTTATTAAAGGAAGCTGTACATTCCTTAATTGTCTGCTTAGCACGTAGACCGTGTTGAAGTTTCAATTGCTTCACTGGATAGACTCAAAGAGCTAGACACAAAACCCCTCAATATTCAAACAGTGATTGAATCACTCATAGTTTCTAATTTTTCTATTACTTTTTTCGGCAACTATGTCTTGTTGTTTTTGCGAATACAAATAACAAACCTCTCCCCATAGAAAACATCAAGTTTCGAAAATGACGGAATTAGCTCTCAAGTGGTAATTTAATAGCAATTTGTCATGTAGATTTTTATGGACCATTTTGTTAAAATGAGGACCAATATTACTCAATCAATAATATAATAATGATAATATCATAATAATAATACTAATAATATAATAATAATATACTATAATAAAAAATGTGGAATAAAGCGAACAAAATACATACACGACGGCAATGATGATTGTCTACAAAATCCTGTTACGGACAACCGTCGTGCAAAGCTCAAATTTAAATAATTTGGATAAATTAATATTCATTCCCCATCCGATACACATCAATTTTTTCTTGTTTTCGGTAGCTAGGACCAATCACCAACGTACTTTTACGGCGCGATTCTGCTAACCAAACGTGTTTCATGCATTACGTACTGATTTGTTTTGTTGTGTAGTATAGTAGTAGTATTAGTATAGTAGTAGTAGTAGTAGTATAGTAGTATCGTCGTCGTCGTAGTCGTAGTCGTCGTAGTAGTAGTCGTATCCTAGTAGTTGTAGTAGTACGTAGTTAAGTAGTAGTATTAGTACGTAGTAGTAGTAGTAGTATAGTAGTTAGTAGTAGTCGTAGTCTCGCCTCGTGTCGTCGTCTCGTCGTCCGTCTCGTCGTAGTCGTAGTCGTAGTCGTAGTCGTAGTCGTAGTCGTCGTCGTCTCGTACGTCGTTTCTCGCTTCTTCGTCGTCGTCGTCGTCGTCGTCGTCAATAATAGTAGTAGTCGTAGTAGTATAGTAGTAGTAGTAGTAGAGCGCGTGAATTAATTTTCCCGCGACGAAATTAACTTTCCCGCGTCAACCTTCAATTCCGACCAAGCCGAAATTAATTTTCGCTGTGGCGAATCTCACCAATCAAACATAAATTGTATGTTGTAAACAATAAAAAGACAACCTGTAAACTTTGAAATCATTTTTTCAGACCTAAATTCTGAGGCCGACCAGGAAGCATCTTACATATAAAACGTCTTAAAACACTTACTGCATGGGGAGGGTGGATTCATAGGGGCCCATTTTTTGTTTTTCACACACCGGCGTTTTTTTAATATATTTGGTTTATACGTTTTATTAGTTGTCTATCGTTTAGTTTGCGCTTGCATTGGTGCGAAAAAAACTCAAAACCATCGCATCGGCCTTGTTGCGTGAATTAATAATGGTCCCTCGAGCCCCTCCCCCCTTCTGCACTAACGTAGTGCCCTGACAAAATGCATAAAATTGACATAATGAAAAGATTCCTGAATCCCTTCCACGAGTTTTGTGAACACCATTTGCATGTTTACATTCTGTAACACAGTAAAACAGGAAGAGTTCCACGGGGAGGTGGCAGTTGTGTTGCAATTTCTGGATAGAAAAGCAGTGTTCACACCCTGACAGAATTTACAGTGATCTCAGCATGTTTGGTCGACACACATTAATCCAATTCAAAGCATCAGACCGTGATTCAGCATTGTCAACTTTAGTTTGCCGTAAGATATTACTCTGGCAAGTGAAGGGTGGATTAGCTGGGATTGCACATATACAATAGCAATGGACCTGGGAGCTCTGCGCTGATGACAACATGTTTTTTCAAGTTCGTATATGCTGGCAGTATGTCAGCATCCTTGTTCATAATTTGACACAAACTGCCACCGGGGTCCCCCGCCTTAAACGCTCCTGTTTTTTACTGTTTTTTACAGAATTTAAACATCAAAATGTTGTCACACTCGTGGAAGTGATTTCAGTAAGGGTTCATTTTCATTATCTTTTTTTTATGCCATTATTCCCTTATAACTTACTCTCTAAATGTAAAAGAGTGAAGTTCATTTCACTCTTTTGGAGTGACTAGGCAGGGCGCGAACTTCTAAAAAAAGTGAACTCTCACAGCTTTCAAAGATACTTTCTGGGTCAAATTTACTCTTGATAATTTAACAAATGAATAAAATGATATCATTTGTCAATTTCAAGATCAAATTTTGACCCAAAAATTGTTCTTTTAAGGTATTAAAGTTCTTGAAAATTATAGTGGCCATCGATACCATAATATATAATACACATTATGTAGCGGTTTACTGTAGAAACGTAATGGTAAGCAGACATGTAATGATAAAAAATAAAAAATGGCAATGAGATATTTGTTTGTACTTAATATGGTAAATGTAGTCCATTCTTCACCAATTAAAGCAATCATTCACACTCTAATGAATCATGCTGTAGAAATGCAGAAACGAATTAGTGTTTTTTTTTCGCAAATTTTGACCAAAATTAAAATCAAATGTTTGCCCTAGTGTTCGTGCTGAAGCAATATAGTTTTCAGTTTGCTATTTCTTTATTGTTCTAATTGTTTTGGATTTAATCAAAAAATCCTTTTGAAATGGTATTCACTTGAACCTGCACTATACGTGGTCAACAAACATACTTACTGAAACGATCGACGACCCATAACGAAGCGGTGTTAGTTCTCTTGGATCTATCAGCCTTTTGTACACGGTTGATTATGGCATTTTCTTGAAGCGGCTGGAAGAGAGATATGGTATCAACTGGAACCCTGTTCTTAAAGGTGGTTTGCAACATATCTTGAGAATAAAAGCAATCTGTTCTTATTGATGGCGGAGGCTCCGAACCCACAACTCTTTATGGGGCATGCCATCAGGGTCTGTTGCTGGCCCCGTTTAGCTTGTTTTATACACCGGCCCCCTGCAAGATACATAGACGCTCATAGCTCTTCAAGGTACCGTATGCTGATGATACGCAGCTGTACGTCAAATGTAAAACCCTCTGAACGCAGCAGTGTCATTGCTAGTAATGAATTGTGTATCCAGGACATCATGTCTGGATGGCCAAAAACAAGTCAAGATCAATGCCAGCAGTAAAACGAGAAAGTTCTTCATGTTACCTCCCGCTTCGCCAAGAAAGTTAAATTAATGGCATTTTATTCACAATTCTTGTTGCACTCATCCAGCAGGTTCGTGATCTCCGGCGTGGTGTTCGACTGACACCGCCCTGCACATGCACCTAGTCATATATCAATGCTATCTGCCGTCCGTAGCGCCACATCTTTCGCTTTGAGGGGGAAAATGGTGAACTTCGCCGTTACTTGATCGCGATTACCCCGAAAGCTGAGTCCATGCATTTTAAGTTCCAGATTGGACAGTTTGTGCGTTATGCCTTTTATGGTTGCTTTGATCATTGGTATCTGCAATTTTATATCTGTTACTTTATATTGTTATTTATACGCCGCTTTATTATTTGGTTCTCATGCTTTTTTTACTGGATAGTATACATAATTGACCTTCATTATATTTTTTAATGATTGCCTATGTATAGTTAAGTCATGCTAGTTAAGGCTATTAGTGATTTTAATTAGATTTAGAGGTTGTAAAGCGCTCTGTGACTTTTGTTTGTTGCGCTATATAAAAACTTGTTATCATTAGATTATTATTATTATCATTATTACAGTATGATTATTAATATTATTATCTAGGGGGCGGCCTCGGCCAGAGGGATGCCAAACCAGATTATTTAGTGATTTGGATGTGGAATCAAAAAACTCAACATCCAACCGCATCCTTTAGTCTTCTCTCCTTGGTTTCCCACTCTCTAAATGTCTCTGATCAGTGCGCACTTTGCGCCAAAATTGTTTTAATTGTCTGATTTTAAATGCGCTCTTATCGATACAAAAAAAAAAATTAAATCGGCCGAGCCGTTAATGGGACCCCCCCCCCCCTTGGGACTAACGGAAGTATCTGAGAATATTTTGAATCATCTACGAACCCAAAGACTTTTTTGCTGATGATATGTTCACTATTAAACATTAAAAATAATTAACCCTGTATGTGCTAAAAACAAACGATTTGTCTGGACGTGCTAAACCGTTACTGTACAAACTTAGGGGAAATGAGAGTGTATTTTCCCAACACGTAGAAATACGGATCCCGAAACTGACAGGTTTTGTGTCAAATATATGTAATTTGGGGTTCTTCTAGAATAGATATCAACACTAAAATAAGTTTTTTTAGAAATATTTGATGTAAGCGCAGGTTCATTTGAATTTCCGTCGTTTGGCTCAATTTTCGGTGTTTTGCCAACAAATGTTTGGCCCCCCCCCCGGCCACTAACGGGAGTTGAAAACCCCTTGGTCACTTAACACTTTAGTGCCCAAGCTAAAAAAATTGCCGTTAGTGCCCAAGGGGGGGAGGGGCGTTCCTAGGGAGCCCAACCCAGATAACCACTTACCCGTGGGGAGTTTGATCAGGACACTAACCACAAATAAATGGGGGTCGCGTGCAACAACCATACACAATAAAAATGAAATCCGACTTTGACTATGACTTACAGGAGTTGAATGATACTCTTCGAAACAGAGTGGGTCGAACATTTCATCTCAGCAACTCCAATATAAGGTTTGGAACCAAATAATTCATATATCTACTCTAGCAATAACCCAATTAAGTAATGCATGCAAAATTATAGCCAAAGTTATACCCATTGTATTTTTCAACAAACTTCAAAATCGCCTTATGTTTCCCAAGATACACAGTTAGAGCACGGCATGACAAATTAAAATTGATGTATCAGATATAAAAGGTTTTAGTTGATTTAAGTATAGTTAATGATTAATTAATTACCTCCTCAGGTATATATCTAAGCCAAATTAAATCCCAAGATTTAATACTTTAATTGTTAATTAGTAAAATATCTTGATTTTTCACTTCCGTAGTGCCCAAGGGGGGGGGGGGGGGTTCCTAGGGACCCAACCTTAATTATTCTAATGAGCCGTAGGCGGATTAAATTTTTTTTGTATCAGGAGAAGCGTAATTATAAACAGACATTAGAAACCGAAAAAACTCCGTAGAAAAATGTGATTGCGTAACCGAGAGATCGCCCAAAAAAAATCAAATGTGAGGTACTATGCCCGACCCCCCCCCCCCACCTTGGCACTAAGTGTTAAATTTTAAGGAGATCATCACGCTACGCTCTGCTTATTGTTCTCGCTGATTGATGGGAGCGGCCATGTTGCCAACAAATACAGCATGTGTGTGATTTGAATGTTTAGAATTTTTTAGCGGATTATATAGAGTGTCTCACAAAATGTCACTTAGGCAAGAAGTATTAATAAAATAAACATGGCAAAGAGTGACGATATTATGAGCGAACAAGATGAAATGTCAGATTGGTGCAGACAAGGTGTCTAGAATAATATAGTAAAAGTCCCAAAATCCTCTTTGTGCATTTTCAGAAGATAAGGGAAAGAAAAGTTGTACAGAGATGTAAATTACGAAATATTAATTGGCCTTAATGTGTTCCAACATTTTTTGTCATGGCCAAAGGATTAAAAATGTATAGTTTTTTTTTTGCCACTATCTATGGCTTGTAGTTTAATAAACTATATGGTAAAAAAGGCCTCAAGTCATCCTGGGTGGGGGTAAAGTTTTCAGAAGGTCGATATCTTCTGAAAGATGTGTCAAATTCTTCATCCTAGTTGTACATGAACACCAATTGAATATTTTTTAAACAGGTGTGATGGTCATTTATTGCAAAATTACCCAGGCCAAGTGTGATGGGCGTTCTACAGGCTGCTATGGGGGGCAATGTGTTTATGCTCTTAATGTGAAATTGAATCCATGTAGGTGATTTGAATGAACTTTTCGGTTTTAATATGACTCTACGAGCATTTGAATCTGGTTCAATGAAATTGAATAATTTTGAAATATTTACCCCCAGGATGACCTTGAATGATTTAGGTCTGTAGACTTAAAACTACGGGGTGTGTAATGTTGAAAACTATACCAGTTTATTCGATCTTGAGGGACATGACAAAGGTTGGAACACATTTAAGAACAAACAAAAAAGGACAATTCTACTAGTTGTAATTGACCCCTGTACAATTTTCACCCGTATTTCGGTAAAAAGCCCACACAAAGAGGATTTTTAGGGGACTTTTAGTATATTAATCTAGACACATTTCTGCACTGACATTTTCAGCTTGATTCCCAGAAAGTTCCACCTTTTAAAAATAAAAATCTTGCCTAACTGTATAAAGTTTTGAAAACGCGGGACTAATGGAAACCGGAACGGTATTCAGCATGTAATGCTCGAGTAGAATCATTCATATTAGAGTCCCCTCAATGCCACATGCTATACAATCACTTGAAATTCCCGCATAAAATCAATTGAGACCTTCAAATGGTACCTTGAATGACCACTATTTTGCTATCTGGCCAGCTACAGCTGAACGGTGATGTGCGACAGGTCGGGACTGAATTGACTTCCTATCTACTCCCTTCAGTGTGGTAAATTCTTTACATCCGAAGTAAGAAGGAGGCCAACTCGTTCTTTGTATTGAGTTTAATCTGTGAAGTAGTTATTTCTTTAATGGAATATAATCACTGCAGACGTGCTTCGATTCAAAGGCTTACAAACTTATTAGATATGTTAGATACTCAAAAGTAAATTACTTTCTTTTGACCATCATCATGGGACAACTATAGACCGGACGAGCTAGCAGTGGAAGCGAGATGGCCAAAACGTCACTATGGCCGTGAGATTATTTGGTAAACACGGATGCGCACATCAGTTCCCGATTTCATTTTGTCTTCTAATTAGCTAATTATTTTATTTGTTTTGGTAATATCATCAATGTTGATAATCATTCAACATATTATCACATATGCCTAAACTAAAAATTAGCGTGTTATGTGTCTACCTTTAATAATCTAATATTGACTGATATGATATTAATGTGTGACGAGTCTGATAATATTCATTGTACATCGGATCATGCTTCTTTTATTTAGGTACGATTTTTACAAGCCAATAGTCTAGTAAAGTCATTAAATGATCTCGCCTCACTTTGATCGATCACATTGATCTTCTCGTTCAAATTTCTATATAATATTATCTGAACTGCTGCTGTGTTGTTGTTGTTTTCTTGATCTTATAATAGCCATGTAAAAGCCGTAAAGTGTAAATGCATTACCAAACAAACCTCACGAATAATAATAACAAACACGATGTCAAATGAGAATCGAAACAGATGACAATCCTTCTAATGATGCAACCGTACGATGACATAGTCCTGTTTCAAAAGGACCACATCGGTTGTTCAGATGACATAACTCTGCTTTTAAAAGATAACATCTATAATGAAGGCCCGGACTGATGGACGTTATCATGTTAACCTGGAAGAGTAGAAACACGTTTGTACATGAAACTGAATCAGTCAGTTTAATATAACTAATTTTTTAATGCGAATGTTAATAAGATAGGTCAGTGTAGTGTCTGTAGATCATTAAACATAAAAAGGTTATGGTCATCTTTGAATTAAGAATAAACGCGCGAGCTAAAAAAACGATCATTTCGACCGTACACCGGTTAAAAGTGGTAGGGTTCGTCAAAGACATTATAACAAAGAAGCTCAATTTTAGAGGTGTTTCCCATAAGGTGACACCCTTCTTCTGACACCCTGAGATTTCGGAAACATTTAACCGAATAACCACACGGTTTATGTTGGTTATTGTTAAGGTTTCCGAATTCATACGGGTGTCAGAAAGAAGGGTTGTCACCTTATGACGAACACCCGTTTTTTTTTAAAAGGGAGAATAGAAAGGGAAAACAAATGCCCCCTGATAGTTCTGCACGGTTATATCCTGAAAAGAGCGTTATAATTAGTTTCATTGAACACTGTGATTATATAAGACAGACAACGACAACAAAAAAACAACAACTCCTCATAGGCAATGGCCTTTCAAGGCAATGCCTAATTTTGCCAGCTCATGATAACGGTCCGGGGGATTAAGAGTTCTTAAAACATTAGCTCAGAGCCGCATCAACGTTAGAAAATTATGTCAACAAATTTGTATGAAAGATATAATCAGAATCTTCCTTTATGTTCGCTTATTTATGTTCAGACGTTAACAATGATTACACCTAATACAAATACCAAAATGCCGTTTTCAGCAAACGTTATAACATTTTAGGCATGCGTTTTAAAATCAACAAATCTCTAGGGTTTTTTAAAGTGAACTCCCACCTTATTAAACGAGAAAGAGAATATATGTAAACCTTTTTACTCGGAAAAGATTTTAAAACGTATAATCAGAGTGGAGACACACATCTTTCGAAGAATATTTTTGCCCACATTTACTTCTAAACACCTTATAATCTAAAACAATAGTAGAAAATCTAAAAAGTGATTTTTTTTTCATAAAAATAATAAAGCGTAAAATCTTAAAAATGTATTTTTTCTGGACACATTTTATTGACAGTATTGGACAAATTATTTTTGGTTTTTATACCTTTGTCCGGACAAAGGTAGGCAATTGTCTACCGTCGTGATGAAATTTGTCTGCAAAAACCTCCATGTTTTAAGATTTTTTTTATGATTTAGATTTTAAATTGTTTCATGATTATTACAAATTATAATCTCTACTAAAATAACGTTTGAAAAAAAATCATGTTACTTCCACGTCAGTCATAATAAAATGCATTTATATGGCGCTCGACAGAGAACACGGCGTCTTATAGCAAATTACTTAAAGCAACAATAGCACATTTGAGCGCCCCTCATTTCCCAAAATTGTGAGCTTTTTACACGGTTGCATTGGTAAATGCGATAGTAAATATTCCTGTTAATGGTTAAGGCTCGAAAATGTCTGTGTCGCAAACGAAAGGGGTTTTGTATTAGAATAATTAATATCGGAGATCTCCGATAATTCAACGGCTTCTGCAAATGTGTCTTCAAATATGAAATAGCCGGGAAAATAGCGCCAATGTACGTGTCTACGTCATCCATTAGTTGTGATTTATTCGTTCAGGCAAGCAAGTTAGAGGTATTTTCTTTGAGGTGGCACTATTCATCATGGACGGACATTAAAACTTAGCATTCCAGCTCTGCAGTCAAGTTACAATGCGGATCCCCAATTCTAATACAAAATTGCTTATTTTATGATAAACGCAGACATATAGGCATTCGCGTTCGAAGGTAAGTTTCCTAGACAATTGCAAAATAATGTTCAAATTATCTAAATTGGAAAATTGGAAGCGCTCTTTAAAAAAATGTTGCTGTTATTGCTTTAAAGTAAAAAATACCAAACTAAAAATTACCAAAATATAGCATCTCGAGATGTACTTTCGGTGCACTTTACGTTTAGTGCTTCATAACTAAAAATCGTGCACACATTTTAAACTTTTGGTCATTTGACGAATGTTGCCTTGTATTTCGGAGTGATATTGTATTTACTCTCTGAGAGTTTTAAATCTGAAAAGAAAGTGCCCACAGTGCTTTTTTTAATGATAGGGAGTTAGTGGTGTTTAACATGCAGTTTCTTGAAAACGTACAAAAATTTCAACAAAACTCAGCACAAAGAGTGATTTACTGTCAATTTTCTAAGATCTTTTCAACGCAACATCGCTGTTTGTGTATTACCGCTACAACAACCGTGACAAATTTAGGATGCGGAACATGTGAATTGTGAACATTCAGTACAGATTATACATAGTTTTTTTTTTGAGATTTTTCAATGGACTTGCACCGCTTCTTTTTGTTATCACCGCTGTCAGTGGTGTCACAATGATACATCGGGATTTAATACAGTGAAATTTAAGATAACTGGAACATGTGAATCGAACATTTGTACATATATCTACCATAATTGGATATCCACAGATCAAGAAGAACAAGGAAAAAATAACTAAGCTTGAAGAATAAACAAGAACAGAAAGACAAAAAGACGGACAACATAGGGCAGTGGACATATTTTGAAAGTCACAGGTGAATATATATATATTATATAGCGTAAAGAAATGTGATACCACTTGAACTATAAGAGGAATTGCCATTTTTTATAGATAATAGAAGAAAATTAGCTGCGGGGGACGTAGCTATGTACCTTAAAAATGTTTATTGTCAAGTTTCGAGATTACTCTCTTCTTCAGAATCTACACAAGGTATAAAAACGTAAAAACAACTTAAGAAAACTATATAGATCAATTAATATTAATAACATTTATTATCTTTATTATATCTATTATTTTATTCTATTTAATTGAATCTAGATAGTTCTTAAGTTTGTTTTTACTGTTTTTATACCTTGTGTAGATCCTGAAGAAGAGAGTAATCTCGAAATCTTGAACAATAAATCATTTTCACTTACATTAGCTACGTCCACGCATCCTAATTTCTTCCTATTATATATTATATATAATATATAGACGGAACAAACGCCTAATTATTTGCTAGTCTATTGGGACTAAAAATGAACTCGCAGTGAATTACATAAGGTGGTTTTTTTTATTTCTAAAGATAATTTTTTTCTTCCTGGATTTTCCCTCAAGAAAAAGTCGACGGGGGAACACTCTTCCCCTCGGACACCCGCTCGCTACGGCCCCTGCAGAGGGACTACAACTAAAAAAGGTAGTTTCAATGCATTAGCCACAAAGGAAGGAAGTAATCTGGGCTATGAAGCCATCCAAATGTTTGTTAAAAGTACCAGAGTTTCACTGAAACGTGTTTTCATCTTTGAAAACAACAGGCATCCACTCCAGCAACATATTTGAGTGTAAACAATCGATATTAAAAGGAAGTCGTGACTTGAGTTGCAATCCGACCATAAGAACCCGGAGCTAGCACACATTTGTAACACATCTCAAGTACAAAAGGTTGAGTGATTAATATGTTGACCAGACTGACAGGAACCTCTGAAACGCGATTCTGAAGTGCCGCAAATGGAGCCTTAAGGAGAGGGGCCCAAGACAAAAGTGTGTACAGGGGTCAATTTGTAAATGATCCAATCATGTTGAAAAGCACCACCATGATATGGGTCTACACCATAAGGATCAGAAAAGGTATAGTTTGTATATGTTACAGCCTAAACAGTCAGAGTTTAGGCCTAAAAAACAGCAAAAATCAATAAAAAGGTCAATTTCAGTTGTACGGAGTCAAATTTAAAATTACTTCCGATTTGGATAAAAATAGTGCAAATTATTTTGGGAGCTCATAGGAAAAATTAGGAATTAGTTTTGAGTGTCTCAAAATGCTTGCTTAAGAAAGTAGGGGGTAAACAATGTCAAGCCCCACTGGATGCAATGGACGTTGACCTTCTGTGCCCTACATCGGAAAACTAAATCGGAAATGCAAGTATCAGTTTCCCAAATTACCGTTTGGAACTTCCCCCAACGAGCAGGTCGGGTACGAGTCCCACCACCGGGGACTTCGGCTTGCCGAAAATTGAGGGGGCTCTACCACGAAAATGTCTTGCATGTCATTTAATTTTCTCCGTGCACTCTTTCCATGATGTCTGCTATAAGCTGATGCTGTATGTTATTCCCATGTATTCCATAGATGTATGTTATTTTGGTAATCTGGTCATGAAAGCTGTTATTTAACTCTTTCTACCATATTCGTTTCCAATTCGTGAAGTTAACAAACATAAGTCCAGTGGCCTTTAGAGATGGCGCTCCCAGGATGTTTGCCCAGAGGTCATTGGGATGCCATCTGAACATGTTCCTAGAAAAACGAATAATTTTGACCCATTAAAAAACAAAAAAAAAACTGACAAAGTTCATCGTTGAGCGCTACGGTTGCTGCCGTGTTCAATAGATTAGCTAGGGAAACTTGTGTAAAAAGTTAAAAAAAGGGGACAATGATTCCAATAAGCCGACATACAAACCGATTAATATGTCAACTCTTCATTGTCTGTTAACAAATAGACCAAGGCAGGCGATACAAATTTCGTCCTTGGCTAATCTCAGGTGAGCCTTATTTTCACAAAATGATTGATCACTCCCAATTTCTCATTGCTCCATTTTTTTCGAAGTATCTCTTCGTCTTCTGATGGGATTGCCCTTTGAAACTGTGGATTTGTCACCCTTATGTAAACATGATTTAAAAACAAACATGTTTGAACATTTTATGAGAATTATTAGGTTGATTTGGCTAATGAGGTCATGTTCTGTAGCATCATGAGGGTGAAGAATGGACGAGTGACGACACACATTAACGTACTTTGGGGAGATAAAATATAGAAATAGGTTTTAAATGGGGCAAATACCAAGCCACTA
>JAMKCH010080835.1:0-44471 GCA_023653785.1 Ophioderma brevispina | reverse complement strand
TATCTTCAATAGGTTCAGTTACCAATCAATTAAACACAATCAATAACCCAATGAGTATGTTTACAAAATCAGGTGTCACACAATCTACAAAGGTACCACTGCAAATCGGAACCAATCCGAATTTGTACTTCCTTTGACGAAGCATTATCTGTTGTTTTAATTCGCATTGAAATGAAATAACGGCAAATAAAAGCTTATTTATTATATTTAAGAGCCTACCAACAAAGCCCATGCGTTACTTAAGTTATCTACAAAAGTCCTTTTCCCGAGTGTTAACATTTTTTGGAAAGCAGTATTCGTATGCCCTCTTTAATCACGGACGGTCCAACGATGACGCAAGTTTCTTTGTAGAGCGATAGTTAAAATTGAAAACACCGGCTAACTCTATCCAATATAGACTATTCAATATGACGTCAGCCACCAGACAGTTGGTGGACAAGATGCATAGCATTTCCAGGGACTACAATACATTACGCTGTCAATCGATCCAATAGCGAATGCACAGGGATCATTGACAGGTGAATGTATTGTAGACTGGACTAATGCGTCTATCATTGCTCCACCAACAATGGCTGGCTATCTGAATACGGTCTATAGGACGGTCAGCAAGGAAGGTAGTTGTCGAATCGCTAACCAGAATCTGAGTATGTGGGCAGTTCTGTCTAGGGATAGGCGATATTCTTGGCCAAAAGGTGAAAATGCGCCGTAACCATGATACTTAGTGTCTCGGTTACCAAATCACTTGTTGCATGCTCACCATATCATTAAACCCAAAGCAAACAAACCAACCGAGTTTACAACAAAACGCCCACAGAAACAACACAAAACGTACCATTGTAATTGTAAAGGCGAATACAAAAGCCAAACAAAGCAAAACACCGAGCGGTGTTATCCAAAAATTCAACACCAGAACACTAACAGAGACCAGCTGAAATCGAATTGGTGTTAAAATTTTAACACCCGTTTTTGCAGTGCATCCAATTTAGCTTATTTATAAGAGTCGACATTCCCACCGGAGCTATAGCGTCTTGGCGCAGATGAATACAGCATGGTATCTGTATTCGAAGGTCATGAGGTTCGAGTGTCGGGGGATAAAAGAACATGTAATAGTTATTTCTCCTTGGTGCAGTGTTAATATAATATGTGTAAATGTAAAATTGAGAAAATGAAAGGGGTAAGAAGGCAGCACTTGTGGGGAAAAGTAAATACTGAATAAGTAGGCCTACATCGTAGTCAAAAGGGCACCATCTGGGAAATAACTTTAATTTATCCTCACATGAAAATTGGTCTCGAGTAATGACTTTGATTAAAATTTCAAGTAGTGCAGAATTTATTAAAGTTGAGTACCGTCAGTAATATTAAGAAGTAAAATCATCATCAGCTACTTTGAAAAGTTAAGTTTGAGAGCTGCTTAAAAAAAACACATGGTGAAAGTTAACTTAGCTTTGATTCGCTTTGAAGATAATTAATTCATTAAAGGTTGAACTAAGAGATTTGAGATATAATTTTTTGGTGTAATTAATAAAATAGTCAAACTAGAAATACAAGATAATCACCTAAAATTCTCAATTCCAACATTTGAGATGAATTGGATTTTTCGTTTTGAGGTAAACATATAGCCCCTGGTTAATTAGTTACAGCAACACTTCAATAAAAATGGAATGCACCAAACAACTCACATCCATTTTCCTGAACTTGAACTCTGATCCCTATTTCTTCCACTTAGTCAATTTTACCGCAAAGAAAAGGTGCTAATTTCGGGTTAAACCACCAAAAGGCCAATCCGTAATGGTCAATATTTTTTATAATATGGATAACGGCATGATGTTTTAGGTGTCACTTATTCCAATGACATGTTAGAACATTGTTTTAAATACTCGAAACAATACGCAATCGTTCATTAAATTTATTTGAATATTTTAACCCGCTTCTTTTTTCCCAAAAGTTGAAGTGTTACTTGATCGATTCACATGAGACATCTCAAATAGATCGCGGGGACAAGTCGACGATGCATGGTTGACCCACTGGCCTACCACAGTTGAGGAGACACATAGGTTTTGTTTTCACTTGGCATGTTTTCCCAATGCGAACCAAATGAATAACATTCTGTGGTTCACATACTAATGTGGATAAAAAAATTGTTATTTGTCGTGATCTTGCGGGATTCACTCTACAGGCTATAGATAACGACTTTTTTACTCGCACCAATCTGTTTTCCCCGACAACACGGACAATAATTACACTTGTGTTGGGCCTGCGTTCATCAAATTGTAGCATCTTTATCGATCCATAATCGATCTTGGAAAGGACAAGGGCCCAAATGACGAGATGGCAAGTGTCAGTGTCAAGAAATCTGCGAATCCGAAGTCTCCGACATAGTCCAGCGGTAGAGCTCTATACGTTGCATATGACCTTGCAAAAGAGTCTGCACGAAATGTTTTGATGGTTTCTAGGCAACATTGACCTGCTAATTTTAAATCTTGATGATTTAACTTTTGCATCCTTGAGCATTTTGAGATATGGAAGGGGGTAGATTAACAGGGGTCAAATTTGTTAACATTTCGTACCGGATTAAAAGGTGTATAAGCATGTTCGCGTGGTTCTAAGGATTAAAAAGAGGTTTAGCTTGCTATATCTAGGACAATTACTTTTAAAGGTCCCAGGAAATGAGATGATAAACCTACTCCAAATCTTTATGGAGCATGCCATTCCAATAAACAGGGCCACAAAAAAGAATACACCACCAGTGACATCATTAGTGAAACTATTGATTTTCAGTCAGTGCCATGAATAGATTCACACCAGTCACCTGGAATTTTCTATTACTCTCTTTTTTTTTTTTTTTTTTTTTCAGCATGTTTTAACCAAAAAAATGTTTTAAAATGTTATTAATATATCATACTCTAAGTGTATAATATATAATCAATTCGCTATGATGGCGTTCGTGAAAATAACAAGCTTTCGAGCTTGATGACTTGGTTAACTTACCTCTCGCGGCAAAGCCGCTCGAGGTTAGTTAACCAAGTCATCAAGCTTTCAAGCTTGTTATTTTAACGAACGCCATCTAGCTCATTGATTATCTATATCATAATCGATCTTGGAAAGGACAAGGGCCCAAATGACGAGATGGCAAGTGTGTCAAGAAATCTGCGAATCCGAAGTCTCCGACATAGTCCAGCGGTAGAGCTATATACGTTGCATATGATCTTGCAAAAGACTCTGCATGAAATGTTTTGATGGTTTCTAGGCAACATTGACCTGCTAATTTTAAATCTTGATGATTTAACTTTTGCATCCTTGAGCATTTTGAGATATGGAAGGGGGTAGATTAACAGGGGTCAAATTTGTTAACATTTCGTACCGGATTAAAAGGTGTATAAGCATGTTCGCGTGGTTCTAAGGATTTAAAGAGGTTTAGCTTGCTATATCTAGGACAATTACTTTTAAAGGTCCCAGGAAATGAGATGATAAACCTACTCCAAATCTTTACGGAGCATTCCATTCCAATAAACAGGGCCACAAAAAAGAATACACCACCAGTGACATCATTAGTGAAACTATTGATTTTCAGTCAGTGCCATGAATAGATTCACACCAGTCACCTGGAATTTTCTATTACTCTCTGAAAAATCAATAGTTTCACTAATGATGTCATCACCAACCTCCTAAATATTGAATGCTTTGTCGTCCCTCCTTGTAGACTTGACACAAACCACATCAATTCTATTTGCATTTCCTGGGACCTTTAACACACAAGGTTTAAAATGGTTCAAACATTCCCATACGAACAATTTGAAACCAATTGGATCAATATAAATGTTTCCTCCAATGATGACCTTGAACAGTTTTTGGTCTGTCGTGTAAACACAAAAGGTTGTAGATATAGGAAACGTTATCCTTTTTGTAATCCTTAGAACAAGATGAACATGTCTATACACCATTTAACCCTGTGTGAAACATTTACCAAATTTCCCCTGTTAATTTACCCCCACCACCCCACCCCCTCCTTCCCTATCTCAACATACTCATGGATGACAAAGTTGCATATCATCAAGATCTGGAATCAGCAGGTCATTGTTGTCTCGAAACCATCAAAACATTTTGCAAGGTCATTATGGTCTTACCGCAGGAATAAGAAATGTTGCGGAGATGATAATGACAGACGAGAAGATAGGTATTAATCATGACCCGGTGTCGATAACCACTGACCTCTACACATGGATAACGGGCTGCCGCACAGTTGAATGGTCGCCGAACAGGAAGTTGGTTTTTTACCTATACAATATGGCGGAAACAATGCATACACCTGCTGGTGCGCATATTCCACACAAATGTTCTATTGTTTGACAAGGTGTATGCATTGTTTCCCGCCATATTTTATAGGTAAAAAAACAACTTCCTGATGTTTCAATCGGCGACTCAGACCCGCTATCCATGTGTAGAGGGCAGTGTCGATAACTGAGAATCAAACATCACGTCTGAATTACAGACATCACCAGATGAGCTGCATAATTTGCTCCAACGCTACAGGATAAAGGAGACGTATGCGAAGATGCGAAGTGATTACAAAAATTATCTAAATTATAAGAGCATCAATGGAATAAGAAAGATGATTCAATACGATCAAACAGGGCCGTACGCAGGATTTTTTTACGGGGGGTGCGGGTCTTTGAAAAAGTGGACTTTTTTGGAAAAATGGACCTAACCCCCCTAAAATGTTCCTTTTTTGGACGTTTTGAATATGCCATCACCAAAAAGTGGACTTTTTCGTCATAATTTCTCTAAAATTTTGACCTTTTTAGCAAAAAATTCGGCAAAAAGTGGACCTTTTTCCCCTTTTGTGGAATTTGGGGGGTGCGACCGCACCCCCGCACCCCCCCTGTGTACGGGCCTGCGATCAAAACATCAGCGTAATATGATATTTAACCTACAGGATTTGATGATGATGATGACGATATTACCAACATGTAATATGATATGATGATGATATTATCAAAAGGTAATATATAAAATGTGAATATAGTGGTCCCACAATGGAGTCCTGAGGTAGGAAACTAAAATGCACAACCTGAGGTTTGAGAACACTACGCTGGTTCTGTCTGACAAATATGATTTGAACTTTCATATGACTTGTTCCAAGTCCATTATGTTGACGGCTGACATTGGCAAAGGTACTACTCAGCCAAATACAGAAACACACTTTGATGTTGACATGGGAATTTTAAAATGTCATCTTTAACCCTATAGAGAGCCGTTTCCGTATTGGGAGGGGTGCTGGTTGCTAGAGTGTTTTCCTCGATGTGGTCGTTGATGTTTTTGATGAATTTTGAAACATTAATGAGAGGCTGGATACCGGTCTGTAATATTTAGGTTGTTAGGATCTATATGGAACGGTTTTTCAAATCGAAGTTGCAATAGAATGTTTCAGATTTTGTGGGGAAATCACCCGTGTGGAAAGGAATTGGTTAATGATTGGAACGGAACGTTGGATATTCTGTGTGAGAAATCATGGGGGGGCAGAATCTAGAGAGTATGACTTTGTGGGTGCATTATTGACGACCTTACAAACATCCTCCTTGCTCAAGCTTCAAGCCAAACTCAGAGATTGAGAGTGTGCGAGCACGTAACCAACGGTGGATCATGGTCAGAGAGATTACTTCCAAGAGCGTCATAAATAATCATAACCTTGTCCAAAAAAAAAAATACAGCAAAGTTCTCACTGTCGAATTATTGGCGGGTAATTATTTAATAATTTTGTTCAGTAATCTAACCATTGTCTTAAAATTATTTTACAGTCGGTGTACTCAAGTTCAATTTTGCAGTAGACCTGCTTTGATTTTCAATGAATATATTGGCAGCTATACATTTTTGCCATTTTCTTTCCAGTTTACGACGAAGGTGACGCGCACGGCGAAGGTTAGTATTGTACCATGGGCACCTGCAACCTTGACTAAAATTGTTGGGGTACTAGTTGGTATTTGCACTCTCTAATTTGGAATTAGACAAAATATTGAAATATACACTTTGAGCTTTATTCCTCCAAAGAGGCAAATAAAGCTTAAGGGGTATACTTCCACAATGCAGATACAAGAGAAAGCACAACACATTAAACCACATTTATTCAGTGCTCACAACATTGGTCTAGGGGACGCGGGGCAGGAATATGTCTCGAATTATGCAAATAAAGTAACAAAATCCTCCACTACTTTTGATTGTAGGCCAAAACTATTTGTAGGTGGCTGAGAGGATCGTGCTTGTCTACGAGGGAGAATCTGCCTCACCGAGAAGGCATGTCGGTAGAGTCATGTTTCGTGGAAGTATGTCTCATCGTAGGCCTACAAATATTTGCAGCACGAATAATCTACTCATCACTTTCAAAAATCCACAATTGGCAGATTCATATACTGTCACGTGCGCTAAGTGAACAGATTCATTGTCTTGTAATAGAAGGCCCGGATTGCAGGGATGCTTTGAGCTGACGTAATTCTGAGGCGTAGTAGTGTCCTGTGATGGTGCACTTTTGGTGACACTCTTGCTATCCCGAAAAAACCGAGGCCATGTCCACTTGCTTGAACCTCTTGGGAGAGATAAAACCACGGTGCTTCAACTGTTTGCTTTGATTTTTGGATTCTGGCTCAAAGTGGTGAACCTACGTTTCATCGCTATGCAGTGAATGGCTTCCTCCTGGTCGTCTGCAGTTGAAGATCTTGGGCGTTCCGAACTTGGGTCATCTGTTGTGCTCTTCCTGCCGCGTTTGAATTCAGCAGCCCCCATCTTTATGGTGGAATAGGAATGTGTTCACTATGTCTTCATGGATGGCCTTAGAAGTCATGCCTTTTTATGCAAATACCTATCACCGCACAAGCTTTCTTTTTGTCCAATTTTTGCACTTTCATCAATCCTGGCAATTTTCAAAGAGCCTCACCTGCATGGAAATCAAGACAAAAGACTGTAGTTTCGTGTATAAACCTTTAGCGAACATTATATTTACAGCTGTACTCAGGTTTGAGATTACTGTTCCTCTTCTAGGTAGGCTTTAGAACTTTTGTGACATCCCCTCGTAACAACATTTTCATCGCATGTTACCAAGGTCATTGACTAGTCATTATGACAAATTACAACCCCAAGTTTAACTAGTACGTGAACAACATTGATTCTGAGGGCGGATTTTTCATAAAAATGCAACTAATCATCACAATTTCATAATTACAGGGTTGAAGAAATCCATGCAGACCGGTCAGCCTGAAAAGACTATCGGTAACCCCAAATTGCACAACCTTGATCTTTTTGAAGCTGGATTTTATGTTGCAGTTGGATGCATGTCAAAAATGTAATTGTGATCAGAAAGCAACTAGTTAAAACTGGGCAATTATTGATGAGATTTTTCTTCTGGACGTGAACATAACTATAGTAGATTTCAAAATAAGTGAGACCTAATCATGCCTCATTAAAACGTTTTAGGTCGGTCCATTCACCGTGAGAGATAAGAGTAAATTTGTTGAATGGCCACTATGTACTCATAAAATGCATAGCAAATAACCTAGTAAATAAATGTTGACTAAAATACATAGCTTGGTAGCTTGACGTTTCAATAAAGTATTCACGATGAAAAAAAAAACACCTAGCAAAATATTCATAAACGTTGTTATTGGAACATAAATTAGCTCTGACACTGCAAAATATCATTCCTTATCACAGCTTAGGAGAAATAATACACACATAACACAAAAAGTTTTTATTTGCCATCAAAAATGGCCCAAAACTTGTATAAAGGGCACTATCAGTGATTTACCCGAAAGAGTCAAAATATTTGAAATTTTGCAGCAATAGCTTAAAAAGTGTGGGAACGTCTGTAGAATCTTCATAAGTGATTTTTCCAATGATGAATTGCCAAGAAAAGGACGAAAATGGCAGGGTTCCAAGATAAGTATTCTCCATTCAGTTACGTGATATCGTAAGGTCCGTACGGACAGTAATGATAAAATATCCGAGTTTTGTCCTTGATAAGGTGCTTATGGTCTTATCATGTGCAGGGTATGTTAAGGTACTTGTTCAGACATTACACAATTCTGTATTTGTGATGATTTTTTCGATTTTCTGATTTAGCAAATCACTGATAGTGCCTTTAGAGATGAGTACAAAGGGGGTGACATCCCAGCCAATCCATGGCATAAGTCCTTTATCATGAACAGACCATTGTAGCAAATGAACCATCAGTTCTAGTAAGCCATCTGAATGTAACTTTGCTACCATGGACAACAAATGTTTTAAATGGCAAACAAAAGGGATAGTCACCACATGGCGGGGATTGACCCCATATAAATTTCACACCTATGGGAATATGCATGAGTCTCAACTTAATTTGAAATAACTATAGATTCTAAAGTAACGCTCATGTATTAGCTCCAATTTTCATTGTGCTGATCGACGGACTTGCTGCAAAGGCAAACTAAAGTACAGATTACGGATTGAGACACTCCACGTCAGTCCAGGAGGTAGCCAGCCAAGGCTTAAAAACGAACATAGATTTCGCTGACGATATCGCCTACTGGGAGTCTGCAATCCCTAGAGCTCAGGCACAGTTATCAAGAACAGCAGCTGCAACTGAAGATAAGGCCTTATCATCAGTGTGCCAAAGACAGGTACATGACTACCAACTGCAACCCACTTCCACTGTCTTAAGTTTATGGCGAGTGCATAAACATGTCTACCGATTTCAGATATCTTGGTTGTATGATGGCTTCCAGGTCTAAAGACCTTAACAGACGAATAGCCCTTGCCTGGGCATGGCATTTTGCACAGTTGGAGCGCGTATGGAGAGTCAATAGTGACCCATGCGAAATGAAAGTACGCCTCGTCAACACTACATGTGTGACAGTATTTTTGTATGGTCTTCGAACTTGGGTGCTGACAAACAATTTGGGAGGAGTAAGGTCAATTCTTTCGCAACAGGTTGCTACAGAATCATGCTGAACGTCAAGCGCATTGGTCGTGTGCCCAAATGCCAAAATGCTGCTACAGGTACGGCGCCTCTGATAAACTCGAGTAAGACTGAGACGTTACTTTTCTTGGTCATATTCTAAGGATGCCAGGGGGAGAGCTTAGTAGGTTATACGCTTTCTACACACCACCGCAAGGCCAAGAGGAAGCCAGGCCGACAGAGAACATCATATCTCTCCTACATACCAAAGCTCTTGGGGGATACAACCAACCGGTTGCAACCAAGGCTATCGCCAACTTGGCCTCAAAATTCAGAAGTGGACCGGAGGAAAAAAACTGCGAGCGCCTGCTGCGGCAGTCGACTGATGATGATGAGGAACGCTCATGTTCAGTCAGGTGTAGATCCAGTATAGAGCATGGTGTGATAGAAAGCCTTCAATATGCAAGTGTCGTTAAGAAATGAAAAACCTTAAATTTGACGTAGTGTCGACATAATTAAAAGTCACCACTATGTTCTTGGCACTCGTGTTGGAATGAAACAAAAAAGTAATCAAGACTCGCCGCCATTTGGTGTGAGGAGGAAGGTATATGTATTACAAAAGTACAAACACCTCTCTATTGATATTGGGGATGGGCGCTCAAAAGTACTAAAGTTAGTTCGTTCAAAAATGCAAAGTACAGATTATTATTGGATAAGCACAATGCACCCTCATAATGGTCCGTGTTCTTGGTACACTCAGAAATTTATCAATGAGCAATATGACAAGCAATATTGTAAGGTCGAAAAAAAATATTTGTTTGGCCGTAACATGGGAAAATATTAGGGTCGGTCGGTCGGGATGTGTTAAGATGAACTTCACTTCACACACTCTTTACGCTAAAATGAATACAACGGATAATGTCCGCCCGATGTCTTCCGCTGAAGTATAAACCCAGGGCGAATTTTCAGTCGGACAAATCATTATTGCGGCATTTGAGTTACAACATTTTTGAAAAAAAATGTAATGTTTAGATATAATGACGTATGTGTGGAAACTTAAAGGGACAAGCAGGCTCTTAAAATATCACTCACATTCTTATTCAAAGTTTGCCAATTTAGTTCATTTAATAACAACATGCCTCCTTCAACGGCATCCTGGAAAGTAAAACTTCATTTGTTTATCCGGAATAAAGTTCCTATCGATAAGCGGATTGCAAAGGCAGTTTTTCATAAACAAACGGCGGTATTTGAAATATGCAGTACACATATGTGCAACTTTTCGGGGGCGGAACGGATAATAATCCTAGTCAGGGGCACTTCCCCTTCAACGGTATATGGGGAAATTAATCACCAGGTGGGTTCAACAGACTCCAAAATTACAAGGCCCGAAACTGAAATTAGCTTAAGGACTATTCAAACAACTGCGCTTGTTGAAATAGACGAATGATTTACCTTATTTACACAGATTGGTGGTGCTCTTCACAACAAAAACACAGACCAGCAGGGATACCGTAGACCAGAAGACAAAACAATCTAGAGACTTGGGAACTTACTCGACAAGATTTTTTTTTGAAAGGCGTAATATATTTTTCTGTTAAAACAGGATATTACAAAAGAAACTAATGAAAGACCTCGTCTGTAGTAAAACACCCAATTTCAAGCTTGAAAACATTATATTGGATCTGAAAAAATGGTAGTCATGCGTCATATTATTATCACGCGTCCACATTATTACCATGAACATGACTACAGAATTCAACAGACACTATAGGTGTTTGGTGGATTTCTGATATTTCATCAAAAAGTCGCTATGCTAAATTTCAGGAGGCTAACGTATACAATTCAGCAGTGGCGTCAGAAATTTCTTTTTGACATGGGGGGGGGGGATGAGGTGATGAATTGAAACTTATTGAATGAAAACCTGGGTTTGCTGAAAAGATCCAATACTAGCAATGTGCAGGCGCGCGCGAAAAAAAAAACTGGTCTTTGGAAGCTAAAGTTCGTTAAATGTACTTGTAAATTGAACAAACTGAGCGCGAAGCGCGCGGAAATTTACCATATTAGACTACTAGGTAAAATATGAGGTTTATTTGGTCAAAAACACATGAATGGCATTCAACATTTGGGGGGATGATCGTATGGACCATCCCCCTCATAAAATTATTGGGGGGCGGGGGATATATCCCCCATACCCAGGGATTTACGCCTATGCAATTCAGATTGGCCACATTGCCAATTACACATGCTACTATACCTCAGAACTACGCCAAACGTCAGAGGATATCTGCTGCTAACGAATCAAATTCACCTTCCAAACAAGATACCACATTTCATGCATCTTTGTCTGTCGTAAGTATGGATCAATGCTTTTATGTAGACCTCTGTTGCCAATACCTTTCACAATAAATGAGAACAGCCCAGACAGCAGTTGGAATCTAGTATAAAAAAACATAACATCTATACCATTACAGGTGACAAACGATAAAGACGATATATGGAGCCAGTCAGGTTCTGTTCTGAGCTACACCTGTGAACGGGTGACCATCTCAGTAGGCGACAAAGTCCTTTACTTCCTACATCCAGTTGCCAAGTTGGCGGTCGTGCTTTTTGGTTCCGCGTAACTGCCAATGCCATGACCGACACAGGGATGGAGGACGCCACGCACATCGACTCAAATCTATCTTGGTGATATCCAAAAGATATTTGAGGATGGCGTCTGAGGAACGGTCAGGCAAACAGCCTCTTTAGTTTGATGGAACTGATGGAATGGTGCGAGGGGGGGAGGTAGTGGGTTACTGTGATGCTCTAAATACGCCGAAACTGAAATATGAGATATAAAATTATTAACTTTTTAATTTCTGATTTTATATAATGAAAAAACTAGTCAGGCACGTTATCAAACACGATGTTCCAAAACTAACCTGTCATTTTAGTAATGTGTTCGTCCTAACAAAACTTCTTGGAGGCATTTTCGACAATTCCAAAATTCAAATTGATTTTTCTTTTTAGGTTTATGATGAAGTCTATTAGACAAATCCACTGATAGTACGTTCAACGCTTTTTTCTTCTGCAAAGACCTTAAGAATGTTACTTTCACATATCAATAAAAATGAATAATGTTTTGGAACATAAGTTGACCCTTTTTTGATTTCGGCTTCATTTAGACGTCTGTCGTAAACTTGGACCCAAGCAACACCTCCCACGAACTTCGTCTGGCCATCGCAGCTTCCAACTTTCAGAACACTTCCTGTGCGCATGCGGTCAAATGGGGGATTCGACATGTCTGCCGCCAGATGACCTAAACGCCCAATCGATAACTTCCCAGAATGCGTTCCATTAGCTGCCTGGTATGTCACTGCCAACAAGTCCACCTTCGTTGCAGTAACCCACGGAAAACATTGGCTGGTACCATCCTCTGTGTTGACCTAAATCCCACCTGTTCTCATCGTCCAATATGAGAAGCTACCTCGCCTTCAGTATCAACCATACATTGGCGCAGTTCGTACATGTCCTCCTCTCCAAATCTAAAGTAACAGATAAGACTCTGATAAGAAAGTTTCGAATACATTTTGATTCAACACAGAGCCACTCGTTTCCTCCCACCTTGTTCATACAACCTTCCACGTTTTCCTGCACGATATCGGAAGGTATGCTGGCATTGGTAGATGCAACCATGATTTCTGTAGCCATAGTGCTGTGGTTTTCAATTTGATTAATGGCCACAAAACCTCTTGGAGGCAAGACATATGTAGCAAAAGACATAAATATAAGAAATCTCATGTTAATTCCGTGATTTAAAAAGACAATCTGATAACCGTTTCGTTTCTGAAATAAAGCCTGAAGATACATTAGTGCTCAGTTCTCTGGTCCACGTAAAGACATCCTCTGTGGTCCCGTGGTAAATCTCACGCCCCGATAGCGAGGACCGGATTCGAGACAGTGTATTTTTCGTCTTATTTAATTCAATGCTCTCCATTCCCCCGAGCCCTATAGAGTTGTCCTGTGTCGGTCATCAACCGTAATGCTGAACTTTGTGCAACAGGATCAAATCAGAAACGCTGTTATGCCATGTTTGGTAAACAAAAAAAGCTTATTCCCACAGTTTGCACGCAACATTAAATTTAATGGACTGCATTACGAAAAAAACAAACATTTAGGACACCTGTTCGATCTTTTGTTCCTAGCCACTCCGATAAACAGCACAACCTCTATATTAATCAATTTCCTATCCCTCTCTCGGTTTGTACCATTTACTTGATCCCGCTGCATTGAATTTCGTTTCGTCATAGATTCTGCTAGAATCATGCTATAGGCTCCAACCTCTGTAAAATTTCATAAATCGGCCGCTTGAACTGAAGATAATTGTGCTCGTTTTCTCTGGGTTCCTCGTAACACGGGAGTTTTCCGTACCCTGACCATCTGACAAACTTAGAAGTGGAACCGTTAAACCTGTGCTTTTTTCCGCGAGGGGGTTTTCCGAATTCATACGTGAGTGTAAGAAAAATGGGTGTCAGATCAGGGCCGTCGCTAGACATATGTCGGGGGGGGTGTAAAGTGACGACAGTGTTTATTGCTGCAGTAACAGTGCTTGGTAAGCGTATGCGTGAATAAAACCATACAACTAACGCGCACGGTTCGGGCCCAATTAAGGGCCGTTGAATTGTCCGTAGTAGATGTGTCTTACAACCATTTTTTCTGATTGTTTGAACTGTCACCCGCAAGTGCCCTTGACCAAACCGGCCGCACAAACCGGAAAACCCTGAATGGGGTGGGTTACAGTGGCCGCTTTAGGGCCCCTGGCGGTTGGCAGGGGCAAGCCCCTGCCGGGTCGAGGGGCGGAGCCCCCGGAAAGCTCTCGGATTTAAGCTATCAGCACCGGGTTCAAACCTTCAATGACCATGTTTGAGGTAATAGGAACCAATTCAAAGTAAAGGCCCGAGTAAAGACTGGTTTCTAACTTAGCTCACTGAGATGGTCAGCATACATGTATAAGCTTATACTGCCATAGAGAATTGCATATAGCGAGCTCCAAGGTCCTTTAATTAGTGTGGTCCAGGAGCAGAGGCCTTCTGGGGGTCCAGGGGCGAAGCCCCTGCAGCCTCTTGGAATTTCATCTATCATAACCTTCAAGATTCCGCGTTTTGAGTGGTAATGGTACCAATTCAAAGAAAGACTGGTTTCTAACTTTGGCTCACTGAGGCGGGCAGTATAAGCTTGTACCGCTGAAGGGGAACTATACACATTATAGCTAGCACCAATGCCTTTAATGTATGCGGTGCATGAGCAGATCCTGCCGGAGTCAGGGGGCGGATCCCCCGGAAGCTCTGGATTTGGGCTATTTTTTTAAGAAGGTATTTGAAGGGTTAAGTATAGTATTAATTCAGATGAGACGATAAGTTTATGGTGCTGGGGGCTAGGGAATCGATCCTACCAAGTTTCTTGACCACTTCAGCTCCCCGCCTAAAACTTCCCTTATACTGGTAGACCAAACATGGGGAATGGCCCCTGCACATTACATTCATGATTACCGTTGAGATCGGCTTGGAACAAACTCATTGGCTGTAGGGGAAGCCAAAATATGTGCATTTGGATTTATGTAAGTCTGGAGTTCAATCCATGAGTTCTGATTTCGTTCTCATTTTGTTTCATTCTTACTTCCCCTTCTCTCTTTCTTTCTCTTCTCTTTTCCTTTCCTCCTTCCTCTCTTCTCTTCCCGTTATTTCTTTCTTCTCTTTGGGATCGCTGGGGGGGGTGTCCACACCCCACACCCCCCCCCCCCATGGCGACGGCCCTGGTCAGATGAGTCAGTTTAAGGACACGCCCTCACACATTGCTCTGTGGCCGGGTAAAAGTCACGATTTTAAACGAGCTAACTATCACGAGTCCTGCGCTTTTCCACTAGAACCACACGCGCTTTTCACAAAACTTGTTAAATAATGATTAAGATTAACTGTGTACTACATTCTCGGTGTCAACATGCTTTCAAAGCTTACCCACATTACCTACACCGGTGAACGTAAATTCTGTCACCTCCTTGCAGTGCAATATGGTGCCAGTACTATAGCCCCATCTGACCGCTGTGCCGTCAGCAGGATCGAAACTTAAATAATCATCTTTCCTGAAAAGCAAAACCAATGGCATCTCCTTTGCGTACTGTATTCATCGTGAATTGGTACTAAATACGCGACCCTTTTCCAAATCACCTGCAGGGATGTCATTTATGCCGACGACATCATATTGGGTGGTCGACCCGACACCCGCCTCCTACAAAGGCCCTGAAGCGACTGATCTGCTACCCCAGTAGTGCCACTCTGTTACAACCCCTCACAGGATTGTTTTGCCGGTATACCATTGTATGTCCGTCACGATCTGTCCGATATCGATCACGAACTGACCAACCAATCGAACAGCGGTGCTTTGCATTTTCCTTCGTATCTTTATTTCAATAAACACTTCATTTTGTACAATTCAATAAAAACCTAAGTCCTGTCTTGGTAAGGCTATACATTTACTCATATACTCTTTAATCTGTAAAACAAAAGTATGCACATTTTGGTTTTCGTCTGTTTTGGTCAATAGAAATAATGTTGCATTGGTTATATGTTTGCATGCTACAGATGAAGATTTTTAAGTTCACTTCGTATTTTGAGTTTGTATTGATAGTGTGTGTTTGCGGGTACGAACTATGTAAAGAGGCACGGCTATGAAAGTCTCATCAGTTTTATTAGCAATGAGACAAAAAAAAAAAAAATCGAGTCCATTTTATTTTCATTTTTTATTTTTTTATTTTACTTTCATATTTTTCCTTTTTATTACCTCACTTTTATTAGCATTAAAAAATCGAGTCATCCTACTACTTTGAAGGTAGGTGTGTTTTAGTTTATAACTTTCCAACACTATAACTTTTACAAATCTGCAGGATTTTTCTCATTCTTTGATTTTTTAACCCTATTTGATTTATAAACCACGAAATCTGTATATGCCAACCGAATGTATGAGCTAACTCCTCCCTAGCGTTTAGGGGGATCATAAGGGTCCCCTCAGTTTAGAGTCCCTGAGAACAGCAAGCTTTTAATCCAAGAGAGAAACACCATCAAGGAATGCCCTCTGACGTGATGACAGCCATTATTTCATCTACTGCTCGCTGAACTTACAGCCCGCCGTTGTTGGGAACGAGTATGATTTTCATGGTACTAATAACTACCCAGTCATCCACAGACCTTGTAGAAGCACAAGCTAGCAAGCTCTGTCTAGTTCTTCGAATCTCCTACTTACCATATCCCCAAATGTCCATCAGCATAACGGCCATAGCGTGGATGCTATCCAACATATTTGTGCCAATGATACAATCGGTTGAAGATCATAAATGGATCCTTTCCAGTTCGGCCTACTTCTTAGTTTTCATTTATCAAAGGCGATATAAATTTTCTGTCTTCAGTGGTACTTAGAATATCCGTGTTTGAATATATGGCATCCCAATTCCTTGTCTGCATTGCAGATATAAGCAGATGATATTGGACCATCCACCAAGATCTAATAATTTAGAAAATCCACGTGCACTCAAAATTTCCATTATGACTGTCAACATTTTTGATAATACAATGTTTGCTTGTGTTCCTTCAGCTAATTTGAGTCTTTCTTATTGTTTCTCTAGGTCCTATTTTTTCTATTTGCTTGTATGTTTTCTTAATTTAGAGTGAGTGTTACTTGAAAGCCTTTTTCCAGAGTTTGAGTTCAAGTCGAAGCATTAGATAATGACGAGACCTCAAACATTCGCTTTAAAGAAAGGAAGAAAAGCTTGTGTTCCAATGTACTTACTTATTTTGGGCATGTCATTCACTTCACCTTGAGAAGGGGATAGTGATACGTAAGCATCGTTTTCTGCTCTTACTGTAAACGTAAATTCTGTCACTCCATCGGGAATCGGTGGCCACAAGTAATTGAAGTGGTGGTTCTGTACCCTTACATTACCATGATCTTGTGTGCTGTTTTCTTCACAAGAGTCTGGCGTAGAAAGAAGAAATGAACACAAAAAGGCTTGTCACCTGGATGTATTCAAATATAATTATGACGTAGGACTCAGAAGGTGTTGACCAAGCCTCGTTCAGTAGAGCAATTCACCCAAATGAATCAAAAGATATTACAGCAATACAGACTGCCGACGACAGACTGATTTTGGTTCTTTGATGTGGGCCAGTCATGTGTGTTCCCATGGCTCACATGCTATACCTCGTCCTCGAGGCCTCCTCTGTTATTTATAATATTCATTTTTGGAGTTTTAACGTGTTGAACCAATGACGACGTCTAAATTTGTGATTTTTGGCAGCCACCGACTAGTCGTACTCTGGTAAACTCAGGCCATCTAACATAATAGTAATAATAGCAGAGATTTATATAGCGCCTTATGCTATTGGCCTCTAAGCGTTTTCACAAATGGTCGCTGATCACTGTGGCCCAACCATACCATAAACCATTTGGCATCATTTTAAGGGATGCAGCAGATCGGGATCAGCGCTTTCCCTTATCAGCAAACACACATCGAGATAACCATCGCAGCCGGGATCAGCTTCCCAAATATCGCATGTGTAAATCGGGACAACCAAGCGGTTAATTTCTTGTCCAGGGAAATTACAAGATAGCTGAATCTCACAGGGCTCGAACGCACGCCTATACGCATGGATGAGCATACACTGGAGTCGAGCGCTTACCTGATTGAGCTATCTTGTCCGCAACATCATAGAGCTACACTCATCATCGTCGTCTAGCAGCCGCAACTGAGATTTCATTGACAACGCCATGCCGGGCGCCATGCCAGCAGTCTTTTCCCCTCATAAAGCTACGAATGTCGTCAAGTTCTGTATTAATCGAGCCCCTACTATCGATATACCTACTACGTCTACGTCCTGTTAGGACACGGAAGCCTCTCAGCGCGACAGCAGTGGCCAACAAAAGCCGACTCTTCGTTTAGTAACTGTAGCTGAGATGGGAGGAATGTCTCCGTAAATCTGTTTTTGGTCCTGTGATAACGTCATTAGAAGCTCTTTCATGATGAAAAGCGTGGTGTATAGGCCAACAATGTGATCTTGAAGCTCTTTCTTTATGGAAAAAGTTTCGGTTCCATATTTAACAGAAGAATCTGAAGTAGGGTTGATCTGCCTTTGCGAAATCTGTCCGGCGCAGGATGGGATTGATATGAGAAGAGATTCTGTTTAGGAGCATTGAGTTGTAAATCGTTGAGACTAGAGGTGAGAGTGTGGTAATTCAGAGGCAGTGAAAGATCGCCTTTCTCTATAAGTAGATAATTGAAAACATGGAAAAGCAAATGCTGATGCCTGCAATATTTGCGCTATGGCTGCTTCCTTGCAGCAGTAATCATGAAAGTCATAGGGTACTGGACAACACCCACATAGAAAAGGAGCTGTTGCCTGGCAGATTGGATTGTGAACATCAAAGGCTAAGGCACCTCCCTTAAGAGAAAGGGGTTGTCGAAGGTCCTACGAAACGAATCGACTAGAGAGAGAGAGGTTGCATTCAATGCTAATCTTCGTCAGGAGTTTACAGAACTTTGCAATGTACAACGCTCTCGTCACTATTTGTGACAGCGTGAAGATAAAAAATGCATCGGTCTTCGGACCACATGTGTCGCCTGCCGTCGCCTGATAGGCCACATATGACCTTTGACCTTAATGTGACCTTTTGACCTCATAAACAGATGAGAGTTTGCATGTAATCTCCGTAAAGCAAGTTTGGTCCTTACAACTTGACTTCACATGACCTTTGACCTTGGCATGTGACGTTTGACCTCATTAACAAATGAGAGATACACTGTTGCACCTATGACTCAAGTTTGGTTCCAAATGAACTTCAACTTTTCAATTGCGGTCGATTTTACATTTTCAACATATCTTACAACTTGACCTCACATGACCTTTGGCCTTGGTATGTGTCCTTTGACCTCATCAACAAATGAGAGATCCCATGTTGCATCTATGACTCAAATTTGGTTTAAATCCATCGAAGTTTGCGGATATTACAGGTAAATGTTATCCCTTTTTCACATCATCAACAGACATCAACAACACCGTCAAGGTCTCACATTGGGCTAGTTGCGATGCAGTAGCTGCAAGTCAGGCCTTCTAAAGTACACGGTTATTAAGCATACTGTGATGCGTCTACTCAGTAGTACTTACCCTAATGGCTGCCCTGTAGTTGCCCACTAGGTGGACGGGGAGAAGGTGGATATGGTGTCATAGGCCTATATTATATTGCATCTGACCTACGGTTTCATCATTGTGTCTTTTACATAGGTCGCTTGCATTATAGCCATACTACTGTTAATTGTGGGTACTCGTCTTATTTTTTCAATCCCTAAGGGATTCTGGAATGAACAACACACCTCGCAAGAAAGCTGAGATGATTGTGGTCAGGGTTAGCTATGTTGGAAGTATTTACAGCGCATAAATCAAATGAGACACCAAAAATTAGTCCCTTTTCACATCTCACAACATGTAGGCACATCTTGCCTCGAACAGGGTGGCCTATGGTAAAAAAAATGAAAACTATAAACACAAAGTGAAATATGAAAAAGGACCAAACAAAAGTCGCCACCACTGTGAAGAGGCAAGATGAATCGTCCTACCATGATATACCCGGCAGTTACTACGCCGCCATTTTGATAGAAGACCAATAATTGAGGGCGCTATACACTTGTTTTTTTTTTTTTTTTTTTTTTAATAAAAAAAAAAAAAAAACATATCCACGAACTTTGAGTAAAAAAATGCAAATATATGCCAAAAATATCTAATACAAAATGGCCATGAGAAATACCGTACGTCTAGTGGGTAGGTAATCCGTGTCTACTCGGTAGTAGTTAGCAGGGGAGGGCGGCCAAGAAACCCACATTTCAGACGTCGCCATTGGTTTAACACGTAAAAGCAAAATCTTGACAAAAAATTCTGGATTGTTTATATGTTGTCAAGGAATATTTTCTTATTCCAAAACCGTTGGAGTTGAAGAATCAACTCCACTGGAAAGGTTATTTCTGAATTTTTTGTATGAATAACGAACGAGGACGAGGTCGTATGTGGGTCATGGGAACATCCACGACCGACCCACATCAAAACACCCAAATTGGTTTGGGGTTTGCACTCAGTATTGCTGTAATTTCTTTTGACATTTTTGGTGAGTTGCCTTAATGAATGAGGTTTGGCCGCCACCGCCTGGTAGTTAGTTAAATGGAAAGTTTTAAATCCGGTTTTGTCCCGTTTTTCTATGGAGTGTGAACTGCGCACTATGACAGGGTAACCAGCTTTCCAGGGTCATCAGATTTCCTTAGAAGCCCGATGGGGGTGACGGTTCGGTTTAGCCGCCGAAAACTCGGCCTTGGGACAGGTAGTACCGGTTACCAGGATACCAGTAGCAGGCCCTCAAAGAAAACCTCACCTGATATTGACGCAGTAGCTGCGTGGCTATTACCATGAAGAAAATGGCCGTGTATGACACTCTAATCACTACCCACTATTGCACTGCAAATTCTTCCAAGGAAGAGGAAGAAGACACTGACCTTTGTTTCCAACAAAGAGTTACAAAGGCCGGCCAAACAAGAAAAATGCAGCATACCGTATCGCTAGAAATGCACTTCAAGCTCAAACCGAAGAACTCGACTAACTACACACGACAAATCTTAACTATGCATTCATTTCATTAGTCATAAATAATTACAATCCCGCTCCCTGTACAAATAGGTACAAATACACTTTCAGTTTTACTTATGCATGTTAAGGGTATAACGACGGATTTCAAGGCATCCATATTTGATTTTATATAGATTAGAAATTCAATAGATTTCCTACCTTATATTTGCCTACAGAAAGTCTTAAAGTGAAAACCAAAGATGATTTCAATTTGCTTATATTTAATATAAAACAGGCTGAATTTTCCTATTTGCTCCGATAAGAAATTTGAAATTTCACACTTCATCTAAGTCTTTTCAGATGGTTATATTTTTAATGGTAAGCTTTACATCAGGGGTTTTCATTTTTTAAGGACACCTGATATGGGAAACCTCTCGTTGCACCTTTAATATCGTTAAAATATTATTACCTTTAGTTCGATATCCAAACACATGCATATCACAAAGTTTCATTTCAAGAAGGTCACCATTTTTCTGCAACTGTATGCTAACAAAGCGTCCAACCAAAGCACTATCGCCGTCTATTATTATAGGATCGGAACCAGGTGTATCATGTGGGATCGTAGCAAAGAGAGGGTTGGAGCCGAATGCATCACCGCTGCTGCCTACCCGTATTTCCGCTCCAAGAAAGTTAGCTGAACAAAAAGTAAAAAGTACAACGTTATAAATTGTTGTAATTTAACGGCGGAGTTGGAAACACTAAAATTGTGTCCGTCCATTATAAAATAGTACAACTTCACGAAAATGACCTCTAACTTGACTTGCCTGAACCAATGAAACACTAATGGATGAGCGTAAGACTAGCGAAGACACGTACATGGCGCTATTTCCCGGCTATTTCATATTGGAAGACCGATTCCAATGCAGCCGCAGAGCCGCTGAATTATTATCGGAGATCTCCGATATTAATTATTGTAATTACAAAATTCCTTCGTTTGCGACACATAGACATTTTTAGCTTAACCATTCGCAGGTATAGTTTACTAGCCGATTACCAATGCAACTGTGCAAAAATCTCAATTTTTTGGAAAATTGGGGCGCTCTTCAAAATAATGTGCTATTGCTTAAAGTGTATTGTAGAAATCGCAAAACAGAATGGGTAGAGTCTGTGGGCTGAAAGTTTTGGGTCATAGGCGATATTCTTGGCCACAGATGAAAAATGCGCCTTACCCATGATACTTAGCGCCTCGGGTCCAAGTCACTTATTAGCATGTTAAAGGCTGACTCAGAGATTTCCCGGGGAGAGCGCCCTCAATTTTCAAACAAATTGTGTTTTTTTGCATATGTAAAATGCTTATCCATATGATAATCACTGTGTGAAATAACTAAGCTCAAATCGAAGTCCTTCATATAGAAAATCGCAGCTTTGTTTAAAGATTCCGGATCCGGAAATTTTGTTATACACGGTATCCTATGGCATTATATACTGTACATAAATGTGTACTGCATGAAAACGAAAAATCCGATTCATCTCTAACTTTGGAATTAAGCATTTTAGGCGAGTATCTTAAGTTCTAATTGACTATTTTTAATTACTACACAAAAAATATATATATTTCGAAATCTCTGAGTCAGCCTTTAAAACCACCTACTTAGCCTAACAAAACACTCCATTACACACAAAGTCAATAATATTAATTGTAAATGCGCACAAAAGCCAACATGTAAGCGCCCTGTCCCTGTATGGTACATCGCACAAGAAAGGGCACCTTATCCGGTAGGCGTTTCATATAGAAGTCCCATTGATGCAAATGAGGTATTGCCATTCATTCCGTCAAGCGCTACTGCACAACGTCATACAGCGCATGAAGGAATCAATTGTAATATCTCATTTGCATCCATGGGACTTCTATATGAAACGTCTACCGGTTATGCTGTCATTTTCTTTTCATCATTATCCATTGTGCTTCTTTTGTTCAACTGTTCATATTCATCAGAAAGTAGTCTCTGGACACTTTCAGAAAAAAATAACAGTCTGATGAATATTCATGTTAAAACAATAAAGGACAATAGACCATTTGCACGATCCCCATAATGCATCCTGTATTGTGCCCATTTCAATCCGGGAACTTGTACCATGCATAGATTGTGAATATCGGATTACCATCTACTTGTTAGCTTATCTGTCGATTACTATTCAGCCAAAGTAGTGAATAGAAGTCATGCATTTTTAAAAACTACTTTAAAGGGACAATTGAAACATTTGTTGTTCAAATAAACAACAATAACAGAACTGGCGACTCAATAAAAAAGCTTATTGTGATTGTTGGATTACCATCTGCTTGTTGGTTAATATATAGATCACGATTCAGCCAAAGTATGAATAAAGGCCTACCTGCTGAGCTGCGAACAATTAATACTTGTGTTACGACGTCGTCTTCTAACAGATCAATCTTCCACCATGCATACGCCTCTTGGGCTGTTCCGAATTAAAATAAGATACAACCATTAGTCTACCATTATTAGTACATGTGCAATTCGCAAGGGGAAAGGAGAGGGGAAGAGAGGGAGAGTTTTTTTTTTTTTTTTTTTTATACAGAGACAGACAGGCAGCTACTCTTTTTGCAATACCTGTTAAAAGGTGAACAATTTGAGACCAATTTAATTATAATGAAATATCCCTAAATATGACGTACCAGATGGTTTTCATGGTCATTGGAGTATTCCTTGCGAAGAAAGCACCATTTTCATGCTTAACTTTTGAAGCAGTAGACGATTTAACGAAGCCGCCAAGTTTATTTTTTACGCTATCGTTTTGCCACAAGGGTAGACGTTTCATATAGAAGTCCCATTGATGCAAATGAGGTATTACAATTGATTCCGTCATGCGCAGTGTGACGTTGTGCAGAAGTGCTTGACGGAATGAATGGCAATACCTCATTTGCATCAATGGGACTTCTATATGAAACGTCTACCGCCACAAGCCATGTTTAGTCTTTCACACCAATGGAAAGATGATCGGTGGTTAGTCAAGTTCTGGCCTGTATGAAAGACTATCGCGTTTACTTTTAACATTGATATTAAAAACACAGCTTTAATTTAACGTTTTCCTTTAAAATATATAAATTTATCAAAAATGGCATACATTTGTGCCTAATTTTTATATAATGAGCCTGGGATTCTTGAGAAGTATAATTTTTAAAATAAAATTAGGAAACTCTTCATCATACAAAGAAGCGCTACTCGGTACATTGAAAAGTACGTAGATTGCTGAACCGCGCATTAGAGGGGTTTCGAACACTGATCTCTATACAATGGATTGGAAACCTGGGCTTCGTAATTGAGGCACTGACGGCCATATTGGTCATCCAAAAAGAGCCCAAGCAGGTGGTTAAGAGCCGGTCATTTATACAAAATTTGTTCCCATTGAAATGTGGATAAGCGACACAACAGACTACAGAATCAAGCCAATTCAGTGACTCACCGAGCTCATTGTATTTACGCGTATGGGATATGTGTCTAAAACGTGCACCCGGGATACAACTTCTGTTAAAGCGGCACTGGCACATTTTCACAAAATATGAAATTCTTCAATTTGCTCTCAAATGATAGTCTAGGCCATTGTAAGAACAGAGATATATTTTACACATAAAAATAACATACCCCAAAACAGATAGGGACATTGATATGAGGATAAAGACATCCAGGTAATTTGTAGGCCAACTTTTAAGTTTTCCATAACTTTAATCAACAAATGTGTATATTAAATGAATATTTTTGACTCGTACTCACTGATATTAAAACCACAAAGGTTATAGACCGGTCAAACAGTGTGCATAGCGTGGGAAACATGCATACGGCGTGCGTGTTCTTGTGTTAAACGCCATTTTCGTCGTCTGCTGAATTTAACGTCGCCGGCGACGTTAAATTACAAAATCGTTCTGTTTACCCATAAGGAAGCTGATTTGGTCTTAATCATTTCGGGTGAGGGCTTTTGTATATAAAAGCTTTACAACCAAGCAAAAATATCGATTTTGAAAAATCTTGAGGGCGCACTATTTTTTACAATGTGCCAGTGTCCGCCCATTGCTCCATTCATCTAATATACAATTACTGTTGTGTAGCCAATCCATTGTATAGAGATCAGTGGTTATACAGTGCGACTGCGATAAAAAAATGTCCACGTTTTCGTGGATTGTTAGTGTTTAGGCCAACTAAAACCTTTGTTAATCACAAAATGATATCTGAAACACCCCTCTTTATATTTTTCTCAAATCACTGAGGTTTTAAAAAGTGTATTTTTTTCCAATAAAAATTTCTAAACGAACCTCGCTCCTATCCTTTGTGTGCTCAACGAAGTTCACAAGGATGAAGCTTGTGGCAAACTTGCTGAAGTCACGTGATATATTTTCGTTGGCTTCTGTTTCGGTATTGCATGCGGCGTTGTAAATATACTACAGGGGATAAACATGGTAGCTTCCATGATTGCTGTACAGTTGTGTACATTTGTCGGAATAAATCTGTATTTTTTTCGCAAGGAATACTCAAATGGCCATGAAAACCATTTGATACGTTTTATTTAGGGATATTTCATTATATATGTGCCGATAGATTCATACCAATAAATCACTTTAAAGACATCGACTCTATATTAAAACTAGGAGCTTTTGTATTCGGTTATCGAGATAGTGGATGTTTTCCAGGACGACTGAAAAAGCCCTCTACGTCTTCCAGCGAATTACAAAACAAAATGGCACCAGTGACGCGCCAGACTTCTTTTACGGGGGGGGTTTTTTTTTTTTTTTTTTTTCGGGGGGGGGGGGGGTCTAAAATCGCTGACTTTTACCCAATGTTTTTTTTATTTTTGGCCCCAAATCGCTAAATCAATTTTGGGATATTTCTTAATGCTATTATTGTGCAATACTATTCCAATAAATAGAATTTATAATTTAAGCTCCCTCTTACCCTAAGAGGGAGCTTTTCAAAATGGCTGTAAAAATTTCCATAAAATAGCCTTATGGGTTATTTTTCAATTAATTATAATCAAATACAAACATAAATCAAAGTGAATAAATTATGTATAATTTATTGTTTGAAGGTATTTGTTTATATTTTGAAGGATGCTAAACAAGATTATTTTAAATGTGGCCTCCAATTATAATTTCAGATAATGGCATATCTGAAAACAGCCTTCAGAGAATCAAAATGAAATCAATTTTAGGGTATTTCTTAATGCGTATTATTGTATAATGCTATTTCAACAATTAGGATTTATGATAGGCACCCCTAGATGGCGTTTTGTATTCAAAATGGCTGTCAAAATTCCAGAAAATGGCATATTAAAGCTAACAACAGTCATCTAAGAGTCAAAATGAAATGATTTTGGGGATTTTCTTCATGTTAGTTATTGTATTATGCTATTCCAATAATTAGAATATATGATAAGTACTCCTACTTTAATACGCCTTTTCTGGAATTTTGGCGGCCATTTAAAAAAACGCCCTCTAGCGAAAGTTACCCACATTTTCCTGGATCTTGTTCAGCATCCGTGAAAATATAACAAATACTTTCAAAATATTCATTTTGATTGATGTTTGTATTTGATTATACTTAATTGATAACGGCCCCTAAAAGGTTATTATATGGAATGTTGGCAGCCATTTTGAAAAATTCGGCCTCTAGGTAGGTTTCATATAGAAGTCCCATTGATGCAAATGAGGTATTACAATTGATTCCGTCATGCGCTGTATGATGCTGTGCAGTAGTGCTTCACGGAATGAATGACAATACCTCATTTGCATCAATGGGACTTCTATATGAAACGTCTACCGGCCTCTAGGGGTACTTATCATAAATTCTTGGAATAGAATTATATGAAAATTATCATGAAGGAATAGGCCTACCCCCAAATTGATTTTACATTGACTCTTCTGATATTATGTTAACAATTTTGAAGAGTTCGCTTAAAAACAACAGTAACGGTTTGTAACAGTGGAACAAAACGATCGATCAAGTGTAATAAAACTTATAATACGTCAACGAGATTGAAATAACAAATATCATATACGTAATAAAAGCTACATCGATAACTCACCAGTAACGGCACACGAACGAGATGCATCATTGAATTCTTCATCAAGCGCCAAATTTGCATGTTTGTTGGGATCTGGTGTTGAGCTCTGACTGGCTGTTCTCAAACCTCTGGAGAGCCACTCTTATTTGCAAAGATTGGAGAAAGAAAAGTAACCAAGTGCAATTGCCAATAGGTACGCTTATTAAATATTACTTTCAATACACACAAATTTATGAAAAAGTTCAAGGAATTAGTGTTTCATCAATACCAGCTATTCGTGTTTATAATATCGAGACATCTCGATGTCAAAATCAAAACGGTTATGTGCATTTTCGTCCATTCATTGTTCAGAATTATGGTTAAGGCTGGATTTGCGCAACGGATTTAAGGGGGTAGGGGGTATAAATATGATAATTAAAAAAAATGGTGATAATGAACATGAGATAATGTGTTGGGTAAATTGTGTAGATTGTAATCTACAAAATGCTTTTTATTCAATAGCAATTGGACATTCGGTTTCCCGAGATATTGCAGATCAAAGTGAAGCGGTGCACGCGAAATTTGCCCAAAATGCATCATCTGCTATATTTTATTATGTGAAAAATTTAAAAGAGTTATATTTAAGACATTTTAAAATATATTATTCATAAACTATTTAATGCATTTATTTTGGCTAAGTCTAATTGTTAAAGGTAATTAAATATCTCTGGGTCAGGGAGTTCTTATGTATATCATTGTTTTCTTACCTTTCGATATTTAAGCAAATTATTTTAAAATTAATAACCCGACGAAGAATGTTCTTATTTTGATGTTTTCAATAATAATCATGATTATTACGTATAAATTGACATTTGAAAAAAAAATCTACATTTCACAACCAAAGCGCCCTCAATTTTGTATAAATGTTTTGAGGTCTATAAATTGTTTCGTTAAAATGCACAAACATCCAAAACGAAACGAATGTATGATGAAGAGTTTCCTAATTTTATTTTAAAAACTATATTTCTCAAGAATCCCAAGCTCATTTTATAAAAATTAGGCACAAATGCATGCCATTTTTGATAAATTTATATATTTTAAAGTAAAACGTTAAATTAAAGCTGTATTTTTAATTTCAATGTTAAAAGTAAATGCGATAGTCTTTCATACAGGCCAGAACTTGACTAACCACCGATCATCTTTCAATTGGTGTGAAAGACTAAACATGGCTTGTGGCAAAACGATAGCGTAAATAATGAACATGGCGGCTTCGTTAAATCGTCTACGCTTCGAAAGTTAAGCATGAAAATTGTGTTTTCTTCGCAAGGAATACTCAAATGACCATGAAAACCATCTGGTACGTCATATTTAGGGATATTTCATTATATATGTGCCTATAGATTCATACCAATAAATCCCTTTAAATCAGTCAAACAATTTTTGATATATGACAAAGATATTTTTATTAGCATCTTATTTGTCTTTAAAGTTACCGGCTTTACGGGTTTTCAAGATCTTGGAGGTTACTTAATTGCGGAAGTCATATCTCTGAAGCTACTTAAGTGATTTTCCTATCTTTGACAGGGAAGTAAAGGAAATGACAATCTCAATTCCTACAAATTAAAAATGCCAAAGATAAAAATCAAAAGGGAACACACATGCATTCTGGTACGCAGCGAATGCCTGTCAAAAATACCCTTTTGGTCCACCATCTCCCAAATAATTCCATATTATATGCCTCTGTCACCGAAGAAATAAATAAATAAATAAATAAATAAAATTACAAAAAACGTGGAGAAAACGTAGAAAAATTACATAAAAATATGTGACTTAGCAATTTTTTAAAGAGAGCAATTTTAATGAAAAATTTGTATCAAGGAAGTTTCCATTGAAAGCCCTGAAATTTGGAGAAAACTACTGTCTGCAAACCATATAATCTCAATGTGACCTTCTTTACATCAGCGAAGGATCTTTATATTGACACTTGTACGTCATCGAAATAACTCTATTCTGAAGATCCTGTAGGAACTCGTATGTCAAGTTCGTATATGACTATCCTCCAAGAAAATAATATATGATTTTTGATAAATTATAACCCAAGCAATAATAAACATATTAAAAAGAAGTTGATAAAAACTTTCAGAACTAACCTTCTTGAAACACTTTGACATTATTTTAGGATGTGGTCTATATACTTCATTGCAATTATACTCGATTCGCGTTGATACGTTCGTCCCCCTGGAGTTTTGGACCTATTCCAATAAGTCGGAGAGGGGCTCTACCGGGAAAATGAAAGAATTCAAATGCACGTGCCACACCGGATTATCTTGGAGGACACCCGGTCATTTAACTCACTCACCTTCCACTAAATACAATTTCAATCATGTATAGAAACGCACTATAGTGTATTTCAGGTCTTAACATTGCTCACAATAACATGATTGTGCCTGTGCCTCATTGAATTTTTCACCTCCGCAAGAATGGTACGGGATCACATATAAATGGAAAGCGCAAAACCTTACATTCACGATAGAGTTGATAGAGTTAATAGTACTGTTAATTTTTTTAAAGTAAGCTATCACAAAACATACCTGCTTTTGTTTCATTATTAACGAAGAACAATATGAATTCCACAATTACGACTACTGTTGTAAAATTCTAATTTCTACCCACATTTCTTGCTGTTGTTTAAAATCCACCATATCAAGCTCAAATGGTATGAGTTGGTTGAAGAAATACAAAGAGTTCTGGAAGAGAATGCTTTCAGCCCCACTTAGTACCCAACTGAAAGCGCTATTCATAATTAACTCAAATTAATGATCGATGAAATATACCAAGCATTTCTATGAGATATTTTGGTCAAGTCATTCACAATGTTTAACACGCAGAAAATAGTACAGCACGCTACCCTTGTTTTAACAAAAAAATAACGTAGAAAATATTTTATTCGGGTTCCAATATCGACGGTGGCGTGATACTTGCTCTCAATATTGATTTATTAATATAAATTAATAATCAGTCTGAACCAGGGTACTATTTGCGTACCAGTATTTGCAATATGAATAAATGCTTCCATCATGCTTTATTCAAGTTTAATTCCGATAGTGCATTTGGTATTTTTAGTCCTTTTGTTTTGTTTATGGTCCACGGACGATGGTGGTCAAGCCTCATCATAATATATATGCATTTATATGGCGCTCAACAGAGAACATAGCGCCTTACAACAAATACTTAAAATACAAAGTAATATACAACATGACATACAGCATAATAAGGAAAACTAAAAAAAAAATCCAAACTTAACAAAATTTTAAGCACGAGGAAATAAGTGTTTTAGGAGCCACTTTAAAGACACTGGTGGAACTGAGGTGACTCTCTAATCCAAGACGCGACGATGAAGGACCTGTCACCAAATCTGCGCTTGGTACGAGGTATAACAAGCCGCGTAACATCAGAAGAAGACCGTAGCCTTCGTCTTGTACCATCAGAATTACTATCCAACACATGCGAATTTAGACCATCAGTAAGGTATGACAGAGCCTATCCGTGAAGAGACTTATACACATAAGGATTTTGTATCTGATACGTTCCTTATTGATTCATCTGCAGCATGCTTTTAAACATCCAGGTGTTTATGTCAGATATGCAGCTTGAAAGTTTTCAAAGAGCATGCTCACAATCATATGGAATCTTTGGATTAAACTCACAAGAAATCTGAGTATCATCAGCATACGAGTGAAAGTTTATATTGATTCCTAACATCACCGACTGGATTGGTATACATTATGAAACATTACGGGCCTAAAATGTAGCCCTGAGGAACAGCGTAGTTGAAAATACGCTGCTTGGACACTTCATTGGTAACCATCACTCGGGTACTACGGTCAGTGAGATATCCTATAAACCAGGCAAGAGTAACGCCTGTGATAAGGCGTGATACCAAAACTGGTTTATCATGATCAATGTATCGAAGGTAGCACTCAAGTCAAGCAATACAAGATAGCCTTATTAGCATCCACGACTTTAAAGATGTAATTTCTAACCTGGAGAAGGGATGTCTTAGGGGAATGATGACCTTTGTATGCATATTACAATGGCTCAATAAGATCATGACCGCCAATATGCTGTTTACATGCGGTGATATGGCCTTCTCAATCAATTTGGCAATGAATTTGATATAGGCAACTGGCCTTTAGTACATCATAATCCAAAGATATCAGGGATAATGATAGAATGCTTCAAAGTGTGAGTAAATATGCCTGTCAAATTTTTGGCCCAAAATGGCTGATATTTGTCCTAATTTGGTGATTTTTGCCCCAAATCGCTGATTTGTGCCCAAAATCCGTCATTCATCTTCTGGCGGGAGGGGGGGGGGGTGGCACGGAAATTACCCCCTGCAGTGCTTGTGCAATTTACCAAATTTATTATGCTTGCTATAACAGATACAATATGTTGTATACATGTATCAGAATGCAAATAACATCTAACATCATGAACATAGCAAGTCTCACAGCGAAAGCTGAAGTCGCTGCCTGAAATGCATGACAACTAGACTTTGTACCTATACTAGCTGATTGTCTGAAGTGTAAGCTGTAACCCAGTTTTCTTATAATTCGTTCATAATCACGTAAAGTCGTCAGCATGGGATGTTCCATGACTTTGTGAAGGTATGGATGTGTATAGTGAAGACAAATTTCTAAAAGAATATTGGTATCATTACAAAATAATAACGGTTTCAGAATTGTAGTATGATCTAAACAATTTCATTCATGAGGATATTGAGATGATGTGGTCACCCATCTTCCAGCTCGGGACAGACAAGAATGAAATGGGGTCCATTTTCAGGCTCAAGCAGATATTGGACAAGTAGAGTTAACTTCACATTGGTTGAAATTGGCACGAATGCATTGAATAATATAGGTCCCGGTAAGGAGTCAGGCCTTGGCAGCTGCCATTTCAACTTTAATTTCAAGTCCATAAGTCTTGTAATATGTCGATTTAAATCTCTTCATTTCAATGATTTTTTGTTAGCGCCATTAATACGAAATTCCAGTATGTAAAAATAGCAGAAGAAACTACTGACTTCACCATTATCTTGCTTGAAGAATTTTCTATAGAAGGTAAGCGATATTTCTTGAAGAGAAGCCTAACTTCATAAATCAACTATCAAAATGCTTAACTGCAAGCAAGATCATATTCAACAGAATTGTGGTTAATTGCCAAATTGTGTGAGAATTGCACAATCCACAATTAGTAATTGGACGAGCTCCAATCAGATCATGTACATTAGCATTGCAAAGCACAGGTTTTCTGGTAAGAATTGTAGTTGATGCAGAACCTTCCTTTGGTATATTTCGAGCTTCTTGATATTAGAATATTTGAAAGAGGACACATCTATTCCGTAGAGCATTGTTGGAATTGTGTATGTTGACCAAATATGAATGGATACAGATGGAGAAGTTCATTTTTGCCTAATGCCTACACCCATATGAGCGAAATTCCTCTTCTAGTAATAAGGGTAACTCATCATCATTTATGACCAAAGGGAATTTAACATTACTGTTGTATATGTACTGTAGCACATTTCTTTGCATTAATCTTGTACCTGTCACCTGTGTCATTTGCATATTTTCCACTGAGTGGGGTTGTTAGACAGTACAGCAACATCATCAGCACAAGTGGGTGCAGGGATAATTATATTAATTGAACCAATATAATGACTGGTATGGTAATCGTCAAGTTGGTTCAATAAGGCTTGGTATGGGCCTGAAATCGTGAAGATATGCTCACCTCTTGGTTGAACACCTATGTAAACAGAATCTTTCCATTTCAGGGTAGTAAGAGTACATATTGGGGTCGTGTTAAGACCTTCTCACGGCGGCCCTGTTAATGTCACACCACCTGTTGTGGCTAACTGATTCAAACAATCAAATTCAATCTCATATTTTATAACACCACAGTTATTAAAACATCTTTAAACCCCCCTTATTTTCGGCAGCTGAGCTTACTGACAGAGTGAACGTTCCCTATGGCAAGCCCCAAAGTCTGTATCCTGCAGCTGAACGTTGAGGGTCTCATGCACCCTGCTAAGCGTGATATCATCGTACAGCTTTCCAGGCAGAACAGAATAATATCATCCTCCTCCAAGAAACTCACTGAGAATCTGAAGAGAAGTTGTAAATTGAAGGTTTGACCTTATTTGCTTTGTTCCGCACAACAAGCATGGGACTGCTTCCTATGTGAAGCAAGCATACAAGTGAGTTAAACCCTGCACTCTTCAGTGAATTTCCCCAAGTCAGTGGATAACATTTGAAGCCATGGTAATTCACTTCACCAACAACATCTAAGCTCATCTATAAGCCAGCACCAGCTGAGGCAGACTTCACTCCCTTCCAGCAGTTTAGCGGAGCTCCTTCGTCTGTAGAGATTTCAAATGTAGAAATACAGAGTGAGGATACTCCAACATTGTCAAGAATGGCAAAGCGGCGCTTGCCCAAGACCTCCAACTGGTGTTTGATAGTACTGATCCACCTACTCAAGCAGCCATGGACCTGGACCTTTGTTTTTCCCGACCTGTTAAAAGTTACCAGCGAAATCCGATCAGCTGCTCCATAACGGTCCTCTCTAGATTCCCTAGATCAGGTCATTGCCCTATCATGGTTAGCAGTGACATCAGGGTAACTATCTCCAGCCTCTACATAAAGAGATGGAATTCAGGAAAGCCAACTGGCCCAGTTAAAAAAACTCACTAGTGAAGTGGCATGCAAATTGCCACACCTGCTTCATCCAACATCAACGATGGCATATTCTGCTCTATGGCCCATCGAGCAGCTTATCAATTCCATTCAAAGAGGCATAATGAATCCCTACACCCCCTATTGGGACAAGGAATCAACGATTGTACAAAATATATTGTGATTGCCACTGCGATATTTAAAGATAGTAAAAGGCAACCAGCTACCGATCTTGCTTGGCGTTAAAGAACGTCCAGTTCGGGAGATACCTAATATCAACTTTAAACACTCAAGCCGCAAGGCCCTGGAACACTATCAACAAGCTCCGGGCATAGCTGTAAAGCTAATCAGTGACATGTCTCTGCAAATTCCATTGCTTCATACTTGTCAACAATGGAAGTTTTCATACCATACTCTCCACAGGCGAAACCTATGCTTCGGTGCTGTCCGATGGAAAATTGAACAACTTCTACAAACCTCTCCACCGTCAAGCCCCATGTCCAACCATTCACAATAGACACATGATCACTGATCATTAAAATCCTCAGAATGAAAAGTCCTCCTAGCACAACATCCATCAGACTTTTTGAAGAATATGGCACCTGAGCTGTGCGATGGCTCCACTCTTCCCCTCTACTTGCTTGGGATCATCACTCATTCCAGATGAATACTTAAAAAGTCATTACTATTCTGACTCCCAAGAAACCAACAAATGAGCCCAAGATTTACAGACTTATCTCGCTGCTATCCACATCTGTTAAGCTGCTTGAGAGACTGATAGTCGGTAGGATCAATGATATGGTTGAGTGTTGAAAAAAAAAAAAAAAAAAAACAATTACCCCTTATCCAGCTGGATTTCACATCAACAACTGATCGTATAGCAAGACTAGTTTATGACATCGAACCCAGCCTTCCAGAAGAGCAAATTTTGGAGCATGTCGTCCTTGTCTAACTGCTGCGATATGTTACAGTCGCTGTCATCAAGGTCTCTTTAACCGTCTTTACCTCCAGCTACTCAAAGTCTTCCCTAATGTCAACTTCTCATTTCATATGTTGCTGCATCCAAATACGATTTTCTCCTGGGAAACATGGGCATGCAGTAGAAAGTAAAGTGCAAACTTCCGAACGGTGTTCCACAAGCCTGTCCTGGCATCGCAATCTTTCACTTTACGTCTCGATATCCAAAATGCCAAGGGGGGTTTTGTTCACATACTCCTATGCAGACGAACGCACATGGCATAGCTGCGGATTCCTTTGAGGTTTTTGAAACAGGCTGGCATAAAAACCTTATTCACTGTAAGCCAATTCGTCCACCGATGGCACGTAAAACTCAGTAAATCCCAAAACCACCACTCCGTTTTTCACCTTGCAAATCGATGTACAAAAAGAGAATTTGACATCACTTAAGATGCAGATAAACTATCACACAACCCAGCACTGAAGTACCTTGGCATCATAATGGACCACCGCCTTACTTTTAATCAACACAAGGCAGTTGCTGCCAAGATGCAGTCTAATATCAATCTCCTCAGAAGGCTCGCAGGAACTGGATGTGGTGCATCTTTCGACACTTCACATACATCGACTGTTGGTTTAGCATACTCAATTGCTGAATACGCTGCAGCAGTATGGAGTCACACGCACAAACTCACACAAGATTGATGTAATTCTGGATGATGCAATGAGACTTGCAGTGGTTGCCTTTTGGTGATGCCTGTAGAATATCTTCCAATCCTATCTGGCATAGCTCCTGCAAACCTTAGTAGGAACTTTCAAATGATCTAGCTCGCCAAGAAGTGTGATGAAACTGGTAGCCTAATCCCCCACAAACACCATTTGGGATCAGAGAATTCCATGGAATCACTTTGCTACCCAATCCATGACAATGCAGTCACAGCATCCCTATCAACCATCCTAGATCAATGACAGATGGTCTGAGCAATGGTCATCCTCTACCTTGAACCTACAGCAGTTTATGGACAGCCCATCTTGCAAGCCCAAAGGCGTGACCTTGATAGGAAAGCATGGGTCAACCTCAATTTTTTTTTTTTTTTTTTTTTTTCCTTCATAAGATCTGTGTGGAACTTTCACAAAACTGCAATTGTGGAGAGCCACAAACCATTAGCCACATCATTGATGACTGTGAGGTCTATAAGTCCCCAAGAGAAATCCCAGTTTTGATCAACCTGATCAGCTGGTTAAAGACAGATCTTCCACTGTAATTTTGACAGGAATGAACGAAGAAAGGACATATTATTGATGACTGTGTTACTACTCATGCATAAACACAGGATTGAAAGAATTATTGCACTTAATAGTAACATGTCCACCAAATCGGCACACAAAAGAATGGAATATGGCACGGGTGTCCAACCTTTTTGATACAGGGGTCACATTGGTTGAATCCACAACTATGGCGGGCGCAAACAAGTAATCGGGGCTCTCAAGTTTGGTTTATGATGTGCCTACAAAAGTCTGGAAGTAGGACCCATATCTATACCAATATTTGCCAAAAATTGGACCCATAGCAATAGAAGAAATGCAGATTTTTGGTCAAATTTAACACAAACTTTCCATTTTTTGTTGACCTTTTAGCGAATTTTTTCACAAATTTGGCTTCATTTTGAGGAAATTGGACTTATTTTCTCCACATTTTTAGAAAATTTTGGTTTAAGATTGATGAAATTGGACTAATTTTGCAACAATGTTTAAAAAGTTCGGCTTCAGATTGAGGAAATTGAACGAATTCAAATGACATCTATTTTCAAAATCTTTTATTTAAGATATTTTATATGCATTTGAATTTTTTGGAAGTACCTCGCGGGCCGCATGAGAGCTCTTAGCGGGGCGCAAATGGCTCGCGGGCCGCAGGTTAGAGACCCCTGGTATATGGCATGGTGTTGATATATGAGCCTGAGGCAAGATTTCAAAACACACAATTCCAAACTCAGAGATACATTTTTTCTAAGATGTAGAGTGCTACATCAGGAATGCACATCTCAAGATGGGTGCAATGATTCTCTGTTAATTGAGATTTACCAAAATATGAAATTATAATGTCAATGAGATTTACCAAAGTATGAAATTATAATGTCAACACACCGACAAAAAGGACACAGGCTTTGATATATATTTTTTTCATTTTACTAATATATTCATAACTACATTTGCTGCAGTTACATTTCAATAAACAATTCAATTCACAGATTTTGACCCCATGCAAATTGTCCCTTATTTTTTAGAGCAATTTAAGCAGTGGCAACACATTTGTGACAACAGATTACTAATATGCGCCAAAAGGGACTGACTTATTGTTGCCGACTCATTGTTCGTTGGACCGTATCTTGAAAACCACTCAACCAAAATGAATATTTTTCAGGCAAGATGCGCAATTACCCCTATGCAAAATAAAATTAAAATCCACAGATATCAATTACAGAAAGTGGAAAAATGTTACTTTTATTTTGGGTAAAGTTTTATTGAGTCACCCTGTAGATTGTCAAAGTGTGTCGCCATTATATTTTTTTGTTTTAATTCCAATTTTGTCATACTAAATGAAACTTTTCAAACCACATGTGCATTGACACATACCATTTACTGAATGCTGATGCTAGAATTAACCATAATGGCACATTTTTTGAAGATCGCCCCCAATTTTCAAAGTGATATTTGGGCACGTTACGTTGGGAATTGTCCTAGGAACTATACCTGCGACGAGAATGCTAAGAATGCGTATTTATCATAAAATAAGCAATTTTGGGGGTAATTAGAATTGGGATCCCATATTGTAGCTTTAACGGCAGCGCTGGAAATGCTAACGTTTATGTCCGTCCATCTCGAGAAGATACCTCTAACTTTACTTTGCCTGAACCAATAAAACACTTAAGAGAGCGTAGACACTTACATGGGCTATTTCCTTCCGTTTCCCCCAGGCATTTCATATTGGAAGCCTTTTCCAGCAGGCCGTTGAATATTATCGGATCCCGATAATAATTATTCTAATTCAAATTCCTTGCTTTGTGACCACATAGACATTTTCGAGCTTAACCCTTCACAGGTATAGGTTGACTAGCCAGTTACCAATGCAACCGTGTAAACATTTCAATTTTTTAAAAATCGAAGGGCGCTCTTCAACAAAATGTGCTACTATTGCATTAAAGGTCAACGATTTCTTCAAGTTCAACTTCCTCAATTTTTCTTGAACTTGTTACAGACACATCAAAATCTGGTTTTTTAATTATTTTTTTGATTTTCTTTCTGGTGTTGAGGCAAATCACTGATTACCGAAACGAAATTTCATTCCTTGATTCGAAGGTGTAACAGCGAGCATTTTTCATGACAATTTTCAAGATTAGCATGAAAATTGCATTAAAAAAATGAGTCCAAACAAGTATAATCTTAGGTCAGTGGATTTGAGATGACTTCCAAATAACTACAGGTCATTTGGGAAGCCATTCATAAATCCACTGACTTATATACATAACTACAAGTGTGTCAAAAGTGTTAAAAACGGTGGAATCCACTTAACCATTTAAACCCAGTTAAAAAGTGTCCAATTTCCATATGGGGTTAAATCTATGTTTTTTTCGGATCTTTGGTTGTACATTATTTAGAAAATAATTGTAGCATGATATACAAACACATCACATCAGACAGGACTTTAATGGTAATACTCACATACAAGAAAACTTATAGTAGTACTGATAGAACAAACAATCTACAGGAGACGGGACTTTGAAGTTCCTAAATAAACAGTACGATGTTTTGTGTTTTACTCCCTCATGTGAAGAACATTGGATTGTAAAGTGGGTATTGTTTGGAAAAGTTTGAGAATTAGAAGGTGACAAATAGATGTAGGCAGGAATGTGTTTTAATATCAGTGATGGTTCTTAGTTCTCTTAAAATAGATGACCCAAGATGGACTCAATAACAATGCATTGAAACCCCTTAATACCAGCTGAATCAATTTACTTGATTTACAGAAAATTTCAAAAATTCCAGTCAGGAAAGCAAATCATAAAGTTGCACATTATTTAATATTTTTTATGCACTTACAATTCATAATATGCTATTTTGTATTTTTGATATGGACAACTGCTGCTTCTGCACCCCAATTATATATAAAATAATACATCAATATGTAGTATGGTGTACTACTAAGACATGTTTCAATTTGAATAATACTGTCAATACTTGTCGAGCTGAATGGGAGACTTATGGCACTTTGTAAACATGATTTCTGTCTCACATTTGGTTAGGGTTCTATAGAATGAATTCATACTATGAATAGGACTTTCGTATTGTCAAGTAAGTCAAAGAGTTATGTTTAACTAAACCAATAGCTACCATGGTCAGCGATGGGTAGACGTATCATATAAGCAAGTCCCATTATGCAAATGAGGTATTGCAATTAATTCTGTCTAAGCTGTTACTATGTTGTGCAGTAGCAAAGGATGAATCAATGGACAATACTTTTATCATTTTCATTACTTGGGACTTCTTTATGAACATTACAGAGTTATGGCTTGTGTATGCTTGCTTATGGTTGAGCAAAAAATTGAGAAGTAGTGATCCGCCAAGGCCAAGTGTTGGCAGGGGAATTTCCAGACCACTTTCAATGGGGGTGTTGCCGGTAAAAACTGTACATTTGCCGACACAAGTGTCAACATTTTTCCTGACGTGCAGCTTCTACAACACTCCCACAGAACCATTAACAAATTTCAGCATATACTACATATTAACATTCAAAAACTCTACCTTGTGACAAATCAGTAACACAGTAATTCAGATTCATTCAAATAATCAAGCTACATTTTTTTTACATTAATGCATATTTGGCCGACAAGTCAACATATTTGCTGAAGAATGGTAAATTTTGCTACAGAATTCTGTTAATGGGGGAGTCGCACCCCAACACCCCTTCTAGAAAAGCCCCTTAATGTCGGCAATAAAAAAAGATATATGCACAAAATCAGATGATAAAAAAAAAATAAAAACATAAGAAATTTGTCCTTTCGAAGGCCCATAACTGTACATTTACATGTAAATTTAAACATATGAACATTTAAGATTCTGTTCAACATAATGATAATAACCTTAAAATGGCAGCTGCATGTATGGACGGGTGGATGGATGCATGTAGATGTATGTCTATCATTTCATCCACAAAAGGTCAATAATTTGCAATAACTCTTATATCTGTGATACCTATTCCTATTTACCACTACACCTGTCATGTAAAATATAAGACACTACTACCCATGCATCTGTATCATTTAGTTCCCCTGGGGTGCTCCCATACGGCTGTCACAGGGGTTGAGGAAAATGTCAGCAATTTGTCCTAATTTGTCATTTTTCTGTGGTAGCTATCCAACCAATTGGGTGCTTAATGGATTCACAGAATTCATAGTAAATATGTCCAGTTGACATCATACCAATGCAAGTATATGCATGCATTATCAATGGGTTCAAATGGTGAAATATCAATCCAAAGTGGAGCAAGTGCTTCAAACTATGCAAAGGTAGCGTTTCACATGAAATTAGTGCTACACGAAATGTAGAGGATTATCAATGGAACAAGAAATAAGTGAGGGGCCCATGTCGAAATTGACGGCAATGGGTGGATTTTTTTCGTAACATTGCATAAGAAAAATACCACCATTTTGAATTTGAGACGCATGCGTTCAGTGTAATTGCATTCCTGTGGTGTCATCTAGACATTTTTACTATGCCTTCTGGGAAACCGGTGAGTCTGTAATCTTGGTCATCATATGTAGCTTACCACATGACATTACTACCCATGTTATCCAATGCCCAAGAAATACTCCTGTGGCTCTGTCAAAGGGCTGGGGTAAATGTCAAAAGAGCCAACTATTTGCCACAACTGCTTTCTATTTTTCTACATTAGTTATTCCAAGTAAAGTTGATCATCATGTAGGCCATCATAAGGGATACTATCCACAACATTCGTTCCTCCAGGTTATTCATAGGGTTGGAGAATATCAAAAGGTTAACTATTGTCCTTATCTTCTTTTTTTATAACAGCTATTCCGACTGGACTTGGTCATCATGTAAGTTATCACATGGTGGTGCTAACATTATGCCATTTAGTGCCCTGGGGTGCTCTCCTGGATCTGTCATGGGATGAAGCATGTTGTAAAAGTCAACAATTTGTCATAACTTCCTTTCTATAATAGCTATTCCAACCAATCTCGGTCAACCTGTAGGTCATTACAAGACGATACTACCCAGGAGGTCATTGGGGAGCCCTGGATCTGTCATAGGATAGGGTGTGTCATTATAGACAACATTTTGCATCACTTAATTTCTATAACAGCTATTCCAACCAAACACTGTCAAATGTAGGTCATCACAAATTTATACTACCCATGTCATTCAATGCACCAGGGTTGTTCTCTGGGATAGCCATAGGGGTGAGGGATATGTCAAAAAGGTTAACAATTGGGTTAACTTCTTTCCATATATTTTCCAACCAATCTAGGTTATGATGTAGGGGAAAAGAGTTCCATATGTACCCCCTCTTTAAAATTGTACAGGAAACAAATTCTTTTATATATATGGCCTTACACTAATGAATACCCTAACCCTAAGGCCAAAAATAAAAAAGAATTTGTTACATGTAAAACTTTGAAGAGGGGGTACATTTGAAACTCTTGCTGATGTGGGTTACCATCTGACAGTACTACTCGTATCATTCAGTACCCTGGGCAATTGTCTGGCTTTATATTCAATCAACACAATGGCGGCCAAGAAATCCCAATTTTGACATTGACATTGGTTTAACACATAATCACGAAACCTTGACAGACAATTCTGAATGTGTCACATGTAATTAAGCAATATATCTCACTCTAAAAACAGAGTTGCCACTGTAAGATGCTACGACTGTTTTTGACATTTTTCGTATGAATAACCGTAAATAATGTGTACTGAATGAGGTCACAGGACCAGCCATGGCTGGTCAACATCAAATCATCAAAATCGGCTAGCAGTTTGTATTACTGTACATAAATTTCAGACTTGGCCGTCATTGCCCGATTCAATCTACTAATCCTACACACAATCCACCCATACTCCAAAAGGTGGTGTATCAATTTTCAAAATTGTCATAACTGGATCAGATTATGACACACTTAAAGGTGCAATGAGAGATTTCACATATCAGGTGTCCTGATGTAAAGCTTTCCATCAAAACTATCCCCATCTGAAAGGATTCAGCCGAGAAATGTTTCTTTGGTACAAAAATTGTGAAATTTCTAACTTCATATAGGAGCAAATACAAAATTCAGCCTATGTTTTATATTGAAATATAAGCAAATCAAAATCACCTTTTTTTCTCTCTTTTAAGATGTTTCTGTAGCCAAATACAAGGTAATAAATCTATTGGGTGTCTAATCCATATGAAATTACTATTATGACACAATATTTGGGTGCCTCAAAATCTCTCGATGCACCTTTCATCAACAAGGTGGTTCTTGAACCACTAGCCTTTTCTGCTTTTGTGATCACCTGAAACATTTGTAGTGAAGCCCAAATGCCAGAATAAAGTTTAAGTAGTTCTATCCTTATCACATATGCATAGAATACTATATTTGCTCTATGGTTACACAATTAATTATAACCTACTAATATTCCTCTGGATATTTTATCATGTACTTGGTGAATGCATCATTGATAGCCTTCCTGAAATTTAATGAAACAAAAACAAACATTTTAAAAATATTTACATTATTCAAATAGTTCTAAAAAAAGAGAATTTGCATGGGGTCAAATAGCTGTGAAACTGAAATGACACAATTTGATACAATATTGCAAGTCAATCCTGTGTAATGTAAATCATGTTTACATGTTCACACATTGAACATCTGTGATTTACACACAATGATGAAACAAGGTTGATGAACCCGTAATTTACACCCATCAAATAGAGAGAGAGATAGATCATCATTTACACCACATTCTTTATCAACATAGGTTGGTAGTAAGATTGTTTGCATTAGAATATTTTTAAAGCTTGACCCCATTTTGACCTTTGACCTCATACCCATAGGCCCTAGAAAAGGTCACCATTTACTCCTTTAAATTTCATTGAGGTCAATGTGATGGCTTAGATTATTTTGTCTCTTAGATTGTTTGAAAGCTGCCCTCACTTTGACTCCAACTAATCCCTAAATGGCCACTGATTTAAAACCTGGACCGGGTAAGCACTATTTCAACACTTTTCATAGTGTAAGCTACACATCAGCATATGTAATCTGTGGAAGCATCAGGAAGTGTTCAAACTTCAGAAAATCACCCCTAGGTGACCCCCTATGACCAAAGTATAAAATCTCTCATGATGCTAGGGCCAGTGGTTCTCCTGACCAAGTTTTGTTATAATCTGGCTGTGACTCTTTAAATCAGAACAAGTTAACAAAACTTGAACCAAAATGACACATAAATAACAGAAACAGTGATGATACATTCTCTTTAAGAACATGTTCATGTGAGGCAATAAAATAACAAGCAGCTGTTGCCATGGCTGTAGGATTGTATCACAATCACATATGCTTAAATTTGAGTGGATGCATAAATGCTTACCTAAAATGATGCTGCATGAACAGGATGGCTCGCACATGCCCACTATTTAGGTACCGCACCTGGAAACAAAAAAATAACGAGATTGTTTTACTCCTTTGAAGATTTGCTTCTAAAAACTATTAAAATAGAATGTTCTCTAACTAGTACATTATATGATTTTCTACTTTCCATCAGCTCACACAGTAGACATCTTGGAATTTTCATTACATTTACCCTTTTACATGAAAGCTACACCGATGACATAACACAATTGTTTTTTTTACAGACATCAGACTTTTGCATATTTAATTTTATTGATTGTCAGAGATATAATTGGGAACAAATACACATAGAACATCAGTACATTGCTAATCCTCTGCCTGAGCTAAACCTGCCTTGTGTTTCAAAATAACCCACCAAATGAAACTCACACCTTGATCAGTAACACAAGTACATCAAATATATTTGAGTGCCAATTACTACAAGAATAAGCACATTTTATTAGACGTCACATATAAATGCTGCAACCGCTATACTTACCTCAATCCCCGGCCAGAGGTCCTGCAAACTTGGCACACGGTCTCTAGGTACGTACCCGTCTTGTTTGGCTGTCACCACTATAACTAAACTGCTGTCCACTGGCGTAGAGAAGTTACCAACAAAGGTAGCAGCATCCATAACCCCATGCATGAATTCCAAGGCTTCTTCCTTTACACTTACAAATTCTGCACTTTTGATTTTGCTTGACCTTTCAACCTGTTGTGACCTCTGATGACCTTTGGATTGTGTTGTTCCAGACTGCTGCGCTTTTGCAGTTTCGGGTGAGGTACCTTTAGTAGTCTGGGCTTTTCTGACCCCTGCGTCAATAGACTGCTTTGATAAGTTTTCAACCACAGGAATATTTGATGTTTCTTTAAGAAACTCTTCAGCAAGTTTAGACCTGACAATATTCTGATGAAGGCTACACTGCTCTGCTGAAACTTCAACTCTTTGATTGGTCATGAAATTTAAGGTATCGCTGTCAAACAATATCTTTTCAGCAATATCATCACTGGTCTTCAAATTATCAGAATGAGTTTGTTGTGTGATAGCAGCATTTACTGATTTATGATGCGAGTGCTCTTCGATCCCGACTGAGGGTGGCGCTTTCGGGGCATCACTGAGGCATTCATCTTTTGTACCTGCTATCGTTGATTTTGTAGATATAACATTATTATTGGAGGGAGCATGATTGGCTTGAGTTGTGGGCGATTTATCATTGCACAGATTTATTTGGTCCTTCTTAGGCATCACTTCCTGCTCAGCAAAAAGGGCATCTTTTGCATTAGCACCAGGTTTTTCATTGCACTCTTTTGGCTGGTCGGTTTCTTCTTTTGTAGCATTTTTGCTGCTTAATTTATGAAGCTTTGCCAAGCCCTTACGGAATTGAATGTTTTTAAGATTCTCAAAGCTGTCTGGAAAGTTAGCCACAAATTCTTTACCCAACTTGAAGGCATCTGTCTGTTTGGACAAAAGAAAAAAATACACCACTGGCAATCAGTGTATGGATAGTGG